>JAGXOD010001379.1:0-300000 GCA_020368025.1 Brachyhypopomus occidentalis | reverse complement strand
ACAGTTTCTGTTGTGGCAAACCTTTATCCTCTTCAGGCAAATCTTCATCTAGTATTTGTTTTTTGTTTCTGTGATCTGTGATTATACACACACTCTGTCTTTCCTTCTCTTTCAGTCTTGTACACACACACACACACACACACACAGCACTGCACTCTGAAATCACTGAGTTACTGGTAATTTGGTTTTATTTGCATCAAATTTGTGCACCCAGAATATACTGCTGAGTTACTGGTAATTTTTCATGTTTGAAATAAAAATTATATTTAATTGTCGAAACCAGAAAGTTCTGCTTTTACTCGATAAATATTAGTCAGAATCACATCTCTGTTAACTATCATTACAGAGTTTTTTTTGGATGTTCATGTTAGCATTCAAATGAAAGTGAACAGAAATGATTTAGAGAGTTTTGTCCAGCTTTTGACACACGCTACAGTGGATTCATTTAGGAAAATGGCTACTGATGGCAGAAGAATTATTTCTGAATACATCAAAAAAGTATGAGAGCTTAGCACTGCCATTTCTCAATACTACCACAGGCTCAGCCATCCCTGTATTTTATCAGAAAAGACTTTGGCCCGACTAAAAATGCACTGACTGTACTGAGGTAACCTCTCATTACATTTCAGATGCCAAACTAAAAACAAGGAACACAAAGACAAAGGTCAGACTAATTTAAGGCAATATCCTACACAGGACACTTCTGCAATATGCTTTGGTTCCACCAGGAGGCAGACCTTTTAGAGTAAAATTTAACACTGTGGAGAGACTCCATCTTCCCTTTTCTGGATGATGCAAGGTGAGTACTGCAGATCAAAGACTAAGGCACTTACTGATTTTACGTTGCCAACCCAAACAGCAGTAAATTCTAGTTTCCAGCATTGATGGAACTAATAAATGTTATGACCAGAGACTTCATTGGTCAAGACTGACACGAGAGTTGTGGATGACAGACTTTGAAGGAAACACGGTCAGAATGGTATGTCTGAGAAACCGTTCATGGTGCGTCTGAATCCTGTTCCTTCACCAAGTTGCCTACTAAACACATCATGCAGTTGGTGTTCAGGTAGCAGACACCTTTAGGTAACACAGGGGCACCAAAACAACAAGTGAAAGACAACAAGGAAACAATGGATTTTGATATTTCCCCACAGAGAATCATTATTTACTTTCCATAAATCTTTCCATTTTTTGAAGCTACACTATTAACTTCAGTTTCCAGCCAGTTTTGTTGACTTCACTTGAGTGCTTAAACATACAGCTTTACAAGTTGACTTCAGACAAGTGTGTGAGTCTTGAGCAGGTACCCTATTGCCAGAATTATTTTTCTCTTCTGCCCCAGCTCAATAAATGTCTAAAAAAAGCCAAAAAGCCTCTGTGCACTACAAAGGCTAATGAACACTGCCTATGTGTTTGTTTCTTCCCTCTCTGTGTATCATATCTATATGGATAATGTGCATACATTACATTGCTGCTCAAGGCATGTGTGAACGTCTGTGTGTATGTGTGCGTGTGTGTGTGTGTGTGTGTGTGTCTGCGGGCACTTTGGTTCTCTCTTTAGATGAACATCTTTGTGTAAACGTGGGCTTGTGTGAGACAGAGAGGTGGAGAGAGAATGTGACAGAGACAGATATAGTGAGCGAAGACAGAGACAATTAGATGTAAATAACATCATCATCATCATACTGATCACCAACGGGGGGCAGTATTGAGCTGAGGTTCCTGTTTCACTGGATTGAATACTCTTCTAAAAATAACTTTCCAAAATGATTAATCAACAAACATATATTGAAAGAGGAGATACTCTGCAGCAAAGTTGTGTGTATGTCCTGATATAAGATTAATACATATCATAAAAAATCACTGCAGAAGCATTAATGTGATTTATCATCAAAGTACAAATACATACAGACAGCACATTCATATGCAAGAAGGTTAACAATGGACTTTGCATTTCATCTTCATAGTGCTGATGGCAGATTGTAAATGTGGTGAGTAATGCTCAGGGAGAAACGTGTCCATATTCCATCCTTCATCTGAGAACCATTCTCAAAGACAGAATAAAGTTCAAAATGAGTTCTGTGGAAATTTCCTCTTTGTGACAAAGAGGAATCTATTAATATTTTATGGGAAATTTGTCACCTACAGAAAAATACTATGAATAATAATAAAATTATGATGCAGTAAAATTAGCAGTAACATACAACAGATTGTAAAAACATAAGAGCTGGAGGGAAGGTCAAGTCAAAGACTTGGTGAGAACACCAATAGCGGACAGAGGCAGTGACATTGGTACTAAAAGGCATCAGGAGAAACCTTCACTGGCACACAATCCCTATGACCTCAGCATCACATGCTGCCAAGCAAAAATACTGAAGGTCACCAATGACCCAAAGCATAGGCTGTGCAAAGAATGGCACGAAGATGCCATCAATCTTCTGATCGAAATGAACATGGCGGCCTAAAGAACGGAATGATGTCACAGCATTTGTACACAGGAGCATCTGCAAGCAAGGCTGCTTTTACTCAGAGAGCCATGGTTACTTGTGCCTGGGATGAGAACGAGCTGTTAAAAGGCTCCTAGGACGTGGGAATCAGACCGGACATGATGGTACCTGCAATACAGTGATTAACAGGGGAATTAGAAGAGCAATCATCAGTGACACTGCAGTTCCAAATGGCAGGAACATGCTGGCTAGTGAACAGGAGATAACTGGCAAGTATCTCCCACATCAAGAGATAACTGGAAGGTAATGCCCAATGCAGTAATTCTCCAACACCTGCACAGACTCCATGATGCCCGTTTGTAGTATGCAAGGCAGCAAGCACCCTAATTACAGTAACATTATTTGGAAGTAAATCCATCCTTTGCAGGAAACGGAATGTCCCAGACAACTGGTAGGAACTCTCAGATCCAGACTGTAATAATAACCAAGGCATGGAATTCAAAGAAGCCCCACCAAAGAAGAATATCAATAGTAGTAGAAGTAGTAGTAGTATAAGTCATAGTACTAGAAGTAGTAGACTGTTTAGAAGTAGTAGTGATCGAATTATAATAAGCGTTTTTGTTTGTAGCATTAACTTACGCAGAACATGAAGTGATTTCTGAGAACATATTAAAGGTTCCAGCTGTGCTGAATTCTTCATGAGTAAAATGTAAGGTGAAGTAATGCGTATTTGATCATTCGATCTGATCAATATATGTTATTTGTGAGTTTTTTGAAGAATGCTGTTTTTTGCTGTCCACATTCATACAGACATGCAGTTGTTGGGTTTTTTATGTTTTAGTTTAGTTTATTTTTAGCCTCTCAGAGCTATTATGGATGCCGGCTCCAGCCTTCTCCTGATGCTTTGACTAACACTTGTGTATCTGGATGTCTTTAGCTGTGGTTTTCTCATGTTAACCATGTTAATACCTTTCCTCACTTCTATACTTCTACTTTTACATCCTCCTCTGCATATAAATACTTGCATTGATTTCTAAATTTCTCTCCCTCTCCCTTTCTCTTTCTCTGTCTCTCTCTCTCTCTCCCCCTCTCGTTCTCCCTCTCTCTCTGAATAGTCTGACTCAGGTGCTGGATCTTTGCTCTCACTCCTCTTGTCCTATTTATTTTTTCAAACTCAAATGTTTATCCAAGGCTTCTTTCTGAGATGGTTTTGCCAGTGAACCTTGTACAGTCACTAAAATATTCAACCTATTCACAATTGGACTGAATGGTTTAAAGTGGTCAACTATTTGAGTGTGTGTGTGTGTGTAATGGTATTCAAGTCTGTGATTCAACAATAATGTGCTTTTTGTGCAATGTGGCAGTTCTGTTCATGTGTTGTCTTGTTTTGAGGTTTACAGCACCCAAGGCTTTTTACAACACTGTAGCAAGAAAGAAGTAAAAAAAAAACTGTACACACTTTAAATAAAGTATCGCAATTATGGAGAGCATGTTTTAAATACATTCTAACCTCTTTTAAATGCTCTGGTGTTATAGCTATAGCTTTGTTTTTGCAATTCATTATTTTTCTCTGTTTATTGTTATATTTTCTATTTAAATTATTTTTGTACTACAACATCTATTCCATATCAGTGTTGATGTGTAAGACCTCAGAAAGATAGGGTGCGTTACCTTGATAAGACACATAGAACACATGAGTCCTTTATTTCATTTGAAATAAACTCAGCTCCTGTATTGCCTGCAGTTTCTGGAGAATAGAACATTTCCATTTTAGCGTCTTTTTTATTACTGTGCTTTCAATTTACCATGCTTTTGTCCCAAAGGCCTTTTTATTTTTAAATTCAGAATGGATTTCATACACTACACCTTTTTCAAGTAATAAGCTGATAGATTGGACTCTCCAACCTAAGTTAAAAGGTTAAAAAGGGAGAAAGGAGAAGAAAAAAAGGGAAAAAAACTGAAAAGAAAAAAAGAATTATTGCCTTAGTGTGTTTTCAAATGAAAGCTATTGTCCCAGTAGATGATGGTATATTTTGCTAATTTGTTTCATTTAGCAAATGCTACTGCATTCATTTGTGTTTACTATCCACTCCAGTCTGCCTATGGGGCTACAGCTGTAATGCAGCGCTATCACGTAGCTGTCACAGTTCTGCAAAGCGGTGTTAACAGAAGACCATCTATGCCACACTTAGGTCTTCTGCTATAAGCTCAACACCACCACGGCATTATAAGACTTGTTTACCTCATCACAAGCCGACATATGAGTGATCACAGAGCAGCTCAGGTGCTGGGCTAATCCTTAAAAGCTGCATCTGGCATGGCGACAGAGCCACGAGCACTCTGTTAGCTGCTGGGAGATTTTCATGGCTCTATCAGGATGTGCTTCTCAGGCTGCAAGCGGTCCCAGCCAGGGGTCAGGGACAGACTGTGAGCTCTGGAAGAATCATAATAAAGGCAGATGTGTGGAGTTTAAAGACAGAGCGAGTAAGGGGAAGTGCAAGGATATATGTGGAGGAAGACGATGGAACAGCGTAAGGAGGACATTCCAAATATGTTGCCTAGCATAAAGTCTCCAGTAAGCAATTAAACCTGGTGACAGACCACGCTATAAAAAGAACCTTTCACTGTCTTGTGTGAACCATGAACTGCAAAACTGTGGTTAATTCTTAGGCTGACAGATTGTTAGAGATTTTGCACATCCAATGTTATTCCTATTCCGTTCAATCCAGCACACGTCCTCTCACTGTACACAAGAGAAAACTAATCACTTACATTCTATTTAAATGAATGGTGCCTCTCTTCCTCAAGAGAATGGATCCATGTGTTCTTCAAAGCACAAAAGTGGGTCAGAGACTGGATACAGAGAGGCAATTCCTTTTATAGGGCCAAAGATATTCAGCTTAATCACTCCTTCAGTTTGTTAGCAATGGATGAGCCGGCCCTATTTTGGAGATTATACCAAGTAATGACTTGTTTGGGGTGACTTGCTGGGGAAGAGGACTCTTGAAATTGAACTGCTGCAGTAATGAATGCGTTGGTGTCACTGCAGCACACTGTTTCTACTCTCTCATCTCAGGTTCCATCACCCCAAGACCCATTTTGTCCTGAATTTCCATTCAGCTTCGGAAAAGCACTCACATACAGCCAAATACTGTAATTCCTGTGCTCACATGAGCTTCAAAGTTAAATCATGTTTATCCATGCTAAAATCACTCTGGCAGCACTGATGTTGCTGTTAAAGGTGCAATCTAAGAGTCTTTTGTGGGCATGAGAATATAGAGTGTAGTATATGGCTTAAAAAGTGGAGAGCATTTGCAGAATCGACATGTGTGTGCTGCTCAAAACCAGCAGGCTGATCCTTAGCAAACAAAATTCAAAGCCTGGTCAACATCGATAACATTCCCCTCTGTTTCTTTCTTCTCCAATCTAAAAGAGGCGATGCATATCTGAAGAAGAAAGACTGGAATGGTTGTTCCACATCTGTTTCTCATGGCAATGTTTTAGTAGGTGTGTAGGCGCTCCCAAAGATGGACGCACTGAAGCATGTTTGTGTTGTTCTTATATCATCACTGGGGACTGGAGCATGTGAACCTGTAAAGGGTAATTTATCATGATGTAGGATAGAGCCATAAGTGTCTGAGATGGAGCTCATACATCACTGCCATGTTTACCTGCGGATGAGGATTCATCAGCTTTGAAGGAGGTTTATCATTGGCTAGTGGTATTTTGTGCGTGTTTGTGTGTGTGTGAGTGAGTATGTCTAAATGTCATGTGCCTGATGTTCTCTGTCATGGATAATATAGTGTGCAATGATACTCGTGGTCTGATTAATGAAAAACTGATAAAGCAAGTTTCTGAATCTTGAATTATGCCCCATAATATACTACTGTAACATATATTATGGTATTAAAAACAATAGTACATATGATTCAAAAATGCAATATAAACCTCCCAGACTTGCCCTAGTTCCACATTCTCCAGTGTACCCAACTCCATCCCCACCCTTAGGAGCTGAAATATGAAGAGCCGTGTGATGGTAGTCAGAAGGTCAGATTGACAGACATTCATCATCACTCAGTGGGGACAGAAAAACAAATCTATCCTCATTGAGCCTGTCAGTCTCTATTGCTTTCATGTGACAGAGTGGAAATGTGACAGTCCACCCACCCAGAAAAGTGACATGTGGCCATGTGGTGACACTTCACTCATGGAGACTGTCACACTGAACATCATGATGTGAAAAACCACCAGTTCAGAATGCACTGTTGAAGGACAGTGAGTAAAAATGATTGATGAGGATTAACAAAGAGATCACAGTGATCCCTGTATTGATTAGTTAAACTTTTGAAGGTCTATAAATTTTTTGGGTCACAGAATGCTGGCTATAGTTGTTTATTTAGAAACTCTGTGACTTGATGAATATCATGGGTAAAGTTCAATTTGCATAAAGAATGTGGATAAGGTCTTCTAGATAGTGATGATAATGAGCCTAAATTAGATGAGATTCAGCCCTTTCCTATGCTTCAATTAACTTCCAATTTATTTCATTTTGGACCATAGTGCAGATTGTCTGATGGATAATATTTGCAGGACTAGATAGCCTTAATACCATCCTTAATTGGCTCTAAATTAAATTTTTAAAGTGATATTACAAACATTAGCATTTCACATCAACACAGGGCTCAGGTGAAAAAAAATGACTCAAAAACTCAATAATGAAACAGTTAGGAAATCAATTCCAACCAATAATAAATGCTGTAATAGGTTATCACAACAGATGCTTTTAGCAAATGTGATGCTTAATGATGGGCATCACCACAAATCCAGGAAAGCTATGAATGCATTAAAAGAGAAGATTCATTTCTGCGTGTAGCCCTTTAATTGCCATGGCCTCTGTACAGGTTTATGATTATGTTTTTTATTATATTATATTGATGTTTTGAATTCATTGGTATTCTGACATACTGTAGACATAGCCATGTTAAGTAGGAGTTTTCATTGCCTATGACAGCCATTGGACTATCAGCCCTATCAGTATTCCCCTGGTGTCTGAGGGTAAGGTCATTACTGAATGCAAATAAATGTTACACCAGATAAACCACTGACCTAAGATTGGATTAGAATAATAAAGAAAGGTCAAATTTACATTTTATTCTTTCTTGCTCTTTCATCCTCACCTCTGTAAAACAACATATCATTCATTTTTTGTTTTCTCTGTGTCGCTGCTTTACAATCACATGACCAAAATGGACACAATAACATGCTCATATTGAAGTCACTGACAGTTTTGTCAGATGAATGATGTGGGTTACTACACATGCACTAGTTCCTCTCTTTGCTGTAATGTTTCTACGAGTTTCACTCATGCATTTTATGTGGCGAAGAAAGCATGGCTTACCAGCGCAAAGACCTCCCCTGCCACTGTGACTGAGGCTTGAAGCCTAGCTGTCCACTGTGCCCTCCACGGCTGAGTTATCCAAGAATCCGAATGATAATCCTCTCCTGTTGCTTGGTATGAGCTAGTAAGATATTGGAGAGTTTCAGCATCCTTCTGCATGTGTGTTGACATGCGTGACAAGGCTGCGTGGTTGGTAGCTCAAAAAGGATGTGGGAGAAAGATTCACACAGGTGTATGGAAGTCGTCACCCTCCCAGAACTGTAGGTCCTGTCAAACGGAAAAGAGTTGGCTTGGACTAAAACATTAGAAAACAAAGATGAATAACAATGTTTCCAGAAAAGCAAACACTCAAGAAGTGCCTCTGCTATCTATTACAGCTGTTTAACAAATGGTGTTGGACAAATCTTGCCAGTTATTTCTTGTAATCAATTAAGAAGTAGACTGACATCTTCTCCTCATCATTTCCATGGACAACGCCTATAACCAGCTCCCAAAGGCCCTGAGTGCTGAGCCTGTGATATGTGTCTTATGTTTGGTTTTCTCTCGGACTCATCGGGAGCACGAAGCGGTTTCAACACCATCACCACTTATGCCAACTAGTCGACCTGCATGTGACAAAGCCATACTGTAGGACAGCGGGAGGACAGGAAGGAAGTGTGGGGGGGCGCTCAAAGGACACCGACATCCAATCTGCACCTGTCCTCAGCGACCTAATGCGTCGACAGAATGCCCCTGGGTGCAGTCCTCAAAACAGCTATCAAATTCCCATTTGAGATATTTTTTTTCCGCCTCTTTTTCTCGGCTCCCATAAGGTGACTGTACAATGCAAACAATAGAAGTGATCAAGCCGAGCTTTGTTTCCCCAAGCCATTGTTGTGCTAATTGTGCCTGTGGCTAGTGGAACATATTCTAATTTGACTGCAGCAAGCTTATTTGATTTGACTGCACACCACCGTGGGTGAAGGTAATTCTAAACAGCTCCTCAGATTTGATTAGAGCGACTGACTGGTGCATGAGAGCATTGCTTTCACACCTCCCAGCAAGGCTCAATTGTTTCTGATTCAGAAAAAAATAAAGGCATCTTCAACACCTCTAGCATTTCCACTTGGCAAAGCCTATACAATCAGAACAAATATTTGCCAAGTTTTCAACATCTAATACTTCCCTCTGTGACAATATCCTTCAATTAGGTGTTCAGCTACAATTCTTCAGGAGTACTTTCAAGAAAAGAAAATACTGATAAAAAAGTAACAACTATAATAATAAATATATTAATCCATCTAATATTGATATTTAAGATGGGAAAATGGAGGGGGGCAATTTTTTTAGGCAAAACAGGCAGATTCACAGTCTTTCCTTAACCTAATATCTATTTGACTCTCCTTATTAACAGGCTGAGGCAATTAATATAAGTGGAGCTCCAATAGGTAATATATACTGTGGTAATATATAATAGGTAATATATACTCTGGTAATTGACAGCACAAAAGAGTAACAATTTCTGATGATTTAATTGATCGTTTCAGTAATCCAAAAGTCACTGAATTTGTGTCCTAGTGATTTATATGAGGTTTATTAGACATATGGCATGATGATGCTAGCCAGTTCATATATGCTCTATAATGGCAAGATGAATTATTAAGTAAAATTCAATAGGTGATGTACTTCAACATCTTTAGATGAAATTTTAGAATACACACAGATTAAAAATAGATAACAGTAAAACTGTGCTAAATCCCTTAACGTAATATTTGTTTATAGAGTCAATAGTAAAACCAGAGCTAAAGTAGAAACTTTGGTACATGGACTCAAACCCGAAAGTCAGGCTGCAAACAATTAGGTACCTCGTGTTCCGAGGTGAATTATTTATCTAAGATTGATTCTCCGTGTTCCGGTATAGGGGAAATGGGAAATTCAATAGTGTGTGTGTGTGTAAGTGTGTAAGTGTGTGTGTGTGTGTGCACTCTGACACGCTCATGTAATTTGGCTCCATCTCTATCTCAACTGTATTTGATATTCTTTGAGAAAAAAGTATAGTCAGAGACTGAGACACAGACAGAGAACCAGAGGGACAGTAAGAAAGAGTCAGAGAGACAGTAGGAGAGAGTCAGAGAGACAGTAAGAAAGAGTCAGACAGACAGTAGGAGAGAGTCAGAGAGACAGTAAGAAAGAGTCAGAGAGACAGTAGGAGAGAGTCAGAGAGACAGTAAGAAAGAGTCAGAGAGACAGTAGGAGAGAGTCAGAGAGACAGTAAGAAAGAGTCAGAGAGACAGTAGGAGAGAGTCAGAGAGACAGTAGGAGAAAGTCAGAGAGACAACAAGGGAGAACCAGAAAGACAGATAGAGAGAGACAGAGTGAAAGCCTGAGAGACAGTAAGAGAAACACAGATGCAGTTAGAGGGAGGCAGAGGTTTCTGATGTTCTTACTACTGTCTGTTCCTCAGTTTGTTGAGCAGATCAATAAAGATCACGGTGTGTAAACTGTTAAGGAGCTTAATTTTCTAAATGAGAGAAGCATTTCAAATAAAACACATCATTTGTTATTCCCCATTAAGTGAAGGGGTTTAGCTAACAGCTTCAGTTATTCCATATGTATGACGACCTATTCGTGTAGCTTCCATAGACACATCAGCATGACCTACTGATACATTCTTCATGAGTCCTTAAAAGTGACAGGGCATGTAACAGTCTTAAAAAATAGTGGCATAACACTTGTCATTTTAAACATTTAAAGAAACAAAGGACCTAAAATTTTATACTTAGGCTTCAGAGTTAGCCCAGTCATATAATTGCTATGCTTGCAAAGGTCTTGATTTTAACATAATGTAAAAAGTTCTCAACTTAACTTAGCACTTAAGTTAAGTTCAGCACACCAGTCATGTTTTTTTCTCAGTCAAGAGTTTTTTCTCAGTCATTGGGAGTCCCAGGAAGTGAAGTCATAGTGGGGATGTCTTGTGTGGACAGGTGTTCCTGTGAGTCACTGTGAGTCACCCAACCTGCCAAACTGTTGGTCATTAGGATCATAGAACCCAAGGTGTGACTCATTTGCAAGTAGTATCCCATCCTGCCATCATGTGACTTCTTAGGGTCATCAGGGTCAAGGTGTGAATGGGGGTTCACACATATGTCAGTAATTGCCCTAAGTCTGGACTGAAGGTATTTTCTTCACCAGGCCTTAAAAAACCTTTCAGTAATGTAAAATGCATCTACAAACAAAAGTTTATCTACTAGCAAATTTATTGTGTTGTTATTTTAATGTTATTTTAAAAATATGTATATTTTGTGGTGACCTAAATGAAGCTACTTTAATTTAAGCTTTTGATACATAAGTATTAGATCTCTCAATATGTGTGATCATTTACATGTGTATGGAGAAGTCCAGTACTCAAGTACTGATCATTTCATTGCAGTTAATTATCTGAATGTAACTGTATTAGGTATATTACATTGGGCTGAAGTTAATTTCCCGATAAAATCCACTGAACCTTAGGATAGATTGTGATTGGCTACATCTATTCCAGATATTATTTTCTCTACACTTCAACACCATATAGAGAGCAAGATGATTTTACAGGACAGGACTGGATTGAGGTTATCCAAAGTTATTCATGATAAATTGTTGCCTTTGTTAAAGTGTCTGGATGAATTGAAGATAAAGGGTACATTGTGCTTCAAGGTTTATTTTCTCCACTAGTATTATGTTGAAGACCAAATTGCACTACATATACAATATACAGTTTCATAGTGTGGCATGTTCACTGACAAAAATTTTCAAATGAACATAACACCTCATTAGAACAGTCTTTAATACTGTCATGGGTGGGGTGAGGCAGGATGCAGAGACAAGTATTGCTTTAGTATAGTTTATTTACGTAGAAAGCGACTACAGACCATAGCACTAAACGTTAGAGATTCACAAAGACAAGCACAGGACTACCACACCCACAGGATGTATATATATGGACGCAGACTACATATATACACACACCCGAAGGAAGGGGTCCGGGGCTGTAATGTTACAAATACACAATATGACTACTGAGAATAGATTTCTTTTTTTTCATAATGTACCTTTATTCAGTCCATTGCATGTAAATTATTTTCATTTAAAATGGAAATGATTAGGCAATATTATTTAACCTACTTGGAACAACAAAAAACAATAACTCACAATGCAAGTCCATAAATATATTAGTTCTGCTTTAAAGATTTTTTTCAGTACAATAACTAATAATAATAACTAATAATCTAATTTACTTTAATATCCTCCAACATAATAATAAGAAATGGCCCAGAACTTTGATTGTTATAAATGAAATTTAAAATAAGTAAACTATATATGTGTGGGTGTAGTTTCTCAATACATGTCAATCTATTAATTTGTTGCATGCATAAAACATTAGGAACCACATACTGATACATCTATTTTTAGACCATGTTGTAATATTTTTTTAAAAGTGAGATATTAAAACTCCACTTATAGTTTTTCCTTTTTTCTGTGACCTATACATATACTCAACCCTGTGGGCCTGATCACTTTTTTTGTATTTTCCACCATGCTGGTACCTTGATGAACAGCTGAATAGCTGAGTACCTGACAAAGTCCATGGTCAGTGTAAGATTTCGTTGTGTTAGTGAACATGAATAATTGTTGATGAAAAATTTATAAGATATGTAGTTTTGCACTATACATGTTTTAAAGGCCTCAGAAGACACAAAATACACCAACCTCTAGTTATTTAACTCAGCAGTCACCATCCATCAAAATTTCTTTCCTTTATACTAAACAGTATCACCATCCTTTTCTACTGTTTTTCCTCTCCTGTGAAGTACAGAAAATACAAAAGCAAGATATTACTAATGTAATGTTTTACTATTATAATCTAATGTTACAAGTCATCAAATTGTAAGGTCATGTTTTGTTGCTGTACCTCGCTGATTTAATTCAATAAATTCATAAAGGGTCAAGCCCTTTATGAGAAAAAAATTAACTATGCAGTATTATATCACATACCCACTAAGACTGGAGTTGAGGAATCCTGATATATTGTCTCAGCCAGTGATGAAGCAATTGAACAAATGAACCCATTCATGTATGATCACAATTTTATATCATTGAATTTCAGTCAGGAAGCATGCTGTGGTAGATGATCTCACTATGTTGAGATGTGTACTTGCAAGTACACCTAATCCACAGAACATTAGTGATTACAGCCCCACTGTATACATTAGGTTGAGGATTGACAAAATGTATTGGAGGCCAACATCAGTCATACTAACAATAGGGCTTTTAAAGAAAAGAACGGAATAACAAATTAATGCACATGTGCTTGATGGAGGCTTCTGGCAGAGGGGGGCCGTCAACTAGTGTTTGCAGAGTCAAAGGTGAAACCTTTTTGCATTCCAGATTAACGCAATGGGACAGAGCCCTGTGGCTAGTGAGTGTGTTTTTTAAAACGTACATATGCACTGCTGTGCTGATCTGCTGACTGTGTGGACCGTGAGATTGCTGCCAATCCAGGTTTGGTTTTGTTTACTTTTAACGAGCTGGAAGTGGCCCAAATATATATTTCCCCACATGTGAAACAAATCAGATTTTTCTAACAATGTGATCTTTTTAAATCTGATCTGTGCCACTTTTTTGTGTGGTCCTCACTGAATACAAGTCCCAGTAGGAACAGTCAGATCGGAATCTACCCCCCTCCATCTTCCTCTTATTCTTTTTCATCACTGAGCAGGCACAAATCTCAGTCTCTCCACTCCCAGCTCTCTTGTTCACACATCTCCTCACGCAGGAGTGGAAGTGATAGCTGCTAAAACAACAGATCTGCCCTTTCACCCCATTCTCCCTTTCACGCTAATCCTCAACAGCTGACAAACTGTCAGCACCAGCCTCTACTGACACATAAGCTTGGCAATAAGCGCTTGTGACATTCTAAATGTTGTTTCACGGCTGTTCAGTTTCACATGCATTTTTTAAATATGCACTCGCAGGACTTGTAAGGGCTGGGGTGTGTTCATACTGATGTCAGATATAGGTCACTTACAAATTGTCAAGGCAAAAATATCTGAGCAAAAAAAAATATGCTTTAGGCTGATAATGTTTATAAGGCTTAAGAAAACCTTATCCCAGCTGGTTAAAGCGGGCAAAACAGTGGTATGTTTTTTTCTAACTGCACATTATGCCAATGTTAGAAATTAAATAACTGGGATAGAAATATACTTTTGAAACATCAATTACAAAAGCCATTTTCCTCATGCAATGAGATTCAGATTTTAGCTTTGAACATACCCTTCATCACTGTGAGAACATGGCTGATTTCCATTACCACTTTGAACCCCCCCCCCCACCTCCACCTCCTTATTCTGGGCAAATATGAAGGTCTGCTCTCTGTTAATAACTTCCCACATGCTGCCAAGGCCTAATACACATGAAATATGAACTGTGTCCATGTTGCATGCTACACCTTTTATTTAATTTTTATTTAAACAGGAGTAATTTAACTAGAATGTAATATAATGTGAAATCTCATTATTGTTGTGATGCTCAATTTTAAAGCTACATCTAGTACAACAAAGCTTAGAAGATTGAAGACCAGAGATGCAATAAAATCTAAACTTATCCAAACACACAGACAATTTGTAAGAGGGTTTGTGTATCGACTGTATTGTTACTACTTCACATAGCAATTATGCAAATATCACTGTGTCCTATGTACTTAAAATCATGAATCACACACTTTGAAAAGCCTCGGGTTTTTTTCCCGAGGCTTATGAGGAATATGATGATTCAAATGTTTGTCATCTTCCTACAGTACAAACCCTTCCTTGATGAGGGCTGCTGCCTACTTTGAACGTTTCCTCATCTGACATCGTTGGCATGATGTTGGCTCTTCAGTGTAGGGCCTTATAAAGACTTTGACTTTTTCGCTTTACGAGGGTTCTTAATCATATCAAATTGGATTATTGCATTACACTGCACCCTGCCAAGCACTGATGACTGGGGGAAATCTGTATTTGAGAGGTACAAACAGAGTCTGAAAATGAAAGCTGGACACTCCGGAAAGGCCACTTCTGTCAGTTGGGTGCCGCATTATGACATGAACTTGTGGTGGTAATCCTTCAGTGTGAAAAGATTATGGCACATTAATTTCTTAAACACAGTTTAAGATCAAATAAGCCTACCAGCTTCATATGCAGACAGAGATAAAGCTGCAGCTGAACTTGAGTAATGGTTGAATTTATGCCACAGAAGTCTCATAGGCACATAGTCACAATAGGCACAAGTTTTTGTTTGATAACCCTCATGTCATTAAAATGTTTTTGCTCTGAGATCATAATGCACGAAGTGCAAGATAAATTACTCAGCCCTAATAGTTTTGGTTGACTTTGGAATTGATTAAATGGAATATATTAATCTGCAACATGGACACTAGGCCATAGTTGTAATAAAATTACCACTGACCATATGTCACCTGGGATGTGGCTGTATTCAGTATTGTAAATAACGAGTGAGAGATTACTAGCTTCTTTGGCTTCTTTGGCTTTGCAAACACCTGCTACGGAACCTGCGTAAAATTTGATAACAGCTATTAAACAGCTGCTGTAGCACATGGAGTGTGCTACAATACAACATCACCATAGAGGAAAAAGGAGTTATCTAAAAGTCTGTATAGATAAGACTTAACATACAGTATCTCTATGGAGCCACTCACCATACTACACTCTGGTGCTCATGTTAGTCATTTAAGTACTGTGATATAGAAGATTCAAATACTACCATATATTGTATACTGCATATTCAAAAGACTGACAGAACAATTCAGTTCAATAGTTCATGATTATTCCATGTGGCCATGTCTAACTGTATGAAGAAGAAAAAAACTACATCAATCATACCTGCTCCTGTCTACCAGAGAGCTTGATTATGTTTATTCATGTGTCATCAGACACAAGAGCTTTCCAGTATCTGGAATCTTCGTGTTTTTTGATCCAATAATTTACTTTTATTTAAATGTAGCATTTTGTCTAATAATTCTGGATAACTCATGTGCTTTGAGAAAATGTCACCTCTCAATATAATTAGATTCAAAAGTATACTGTCAACCAGTGAATTGAAAAATTAACTGACAACCTGAAGACATTTCACTTATTTAGATACGAAGCTTGCCAAGTCCTGCCTGAAGCCTGGAGTCCTGTCAAGTATTGCTGGAATGTATTCATTACGAAGGACCTGCTGTCGTGCCAGTGAAAATAAGACTCTCTTCACTGACAGCAGTGTTACTGTAAATAGTGTGTGAAAGAGTGACCCAAATGGGACGGCAGGTTGTCTCCCCTATGACTGCAGTCTAGACCAGCATTGGCTTTGTTGTGTCCATTTAACTTAGAGGTTTGATGCAGATGTTGTGGGCGGAGTTCCACCACAGTTCACCATTGACGGTTTCCAGGATCCCTCTACCAATTCATACTTAACAAACAAACATATGATGACAAATGAAAGTATTACACACAGGTGATTTCTACTCAAGATAGTAGATTGGAACACTGGGGATCGAAACATAAGATGCAGATCACAGGTATACTATATAATTTGTGGTCCAATGGAAACAGGTACCTTTTTTATTACAATAGCAGTGACAAACATGTTTGTGCGTATAACCTAACATTGGAAACATGTTAATGTACAAAAAACAACTTTGTAGATGCCATGCTGTAATGTACCTGATTTAAATCAGCTTGTAAAGTATTAGACTTGATATTTAATTAATACTAATATGTTGTGTAATTTGCACTCGAATGCAAAATTATAGATAGATGAATAAATTGTTGAACCAAAACAGTAGGTGAGTGCAAAGATTTGACTCTCCATAATTTGTATTAAAGAAATTATGTTCTTTATTAATCCAAGAACAAATGTAAAACTGGTGAAAATGTTCAGACACACACACACACACACAAAAGCAAACAATTTCCTCAACTGCTTTGTGCTGCAGGTAATTCCAGTGAGACCTTAGGGCTTGTCTTGCCCACCAAAAGATGTGGTCTCTCCGCAAAAGGACTAAATCTCTGAATCTTTTCACTCATGGTTTCTCTTCTTCTGCACTTTGCAATCAGTGTGGGCAACAAGTGTCGAAATTGGGCGCAATTATAAGCAGTCGCTAATTTAGAAAAAGGACATGGCTAGTAGGTACCTGATTCTGAAACCTTTATTTTTAAAATGAGCACTCTGTATGTGGCTCTGACCAAGGCACTTGACTCCATGTTGTTCAAGAATGTAACTGCAGTATGGCCCCCCTGGGGTTGATAAGTAGCCTACTGCTCAATCAGGGTCACCTTAAAAAACAGAAAAATAGATCAAAAATATCAATTGCTAATCCTGGACTAATCATGACTAATCAAAACCTTTGACATGATTTCCAAATACAGTTTATTTTATATTGCTTCTTTAGCTTTGCACATCTGAGCTGCACTGCAAAAAGTGGAAGATGATAACAACAGTTCTGAATAATTATGGTGAAACACAGTAACTACATAAATGCTAGTACACAGTCTGGCACAATATTGATACTATACTTAAATGCACATTCTACATCTACATTCTTACTTATTTACAGTATGGATCATATAATACTTTATGTACTAGATTATTTTGATTCAGAATAATAAATATATTTGTACATTTAATGGAATAGAGACATCTTTGTTTTAGGAATGTGTCATGTGACGTATTTCCTTCTTCAGCATTTGGCACTTGTACATATCCAGAGTGAGTTATGTATGTTTGTCAGAAAGATGATCTATGTGTTCTTTGGGAATCTAACATGACATGGTGTTGCAAGCAGCCTTACTCTACATGTGCTGGCAGGTGAGCTAAGGGAGTTCTATTTAAATGGTTTTTTTCTTACTCAGCTTTTAATATCGTTAACAGTTGAGGACAGATTACTATTTCTGATTTATTATGGAAATCCAACAACAACAAAAAACAATAATAATAACATTACCGTATTGAAATAATCCATAAAATATGAAAAAGTGTTTTAGCCAAAGAAACATAATTAGAATTAATGTTATTCAGTGATTCAGCCAAGTGCAATGTATTTCATCTTTTTCATTCTCCAAATTCATTGCTCAACTTTTGGTTCTGGTTCATTACTATGTGATAATAAAATACTGTAAAATATCGGGCAGTGTCACTGGCATAGAACATACAGGTTAAAAAAAGAACACAAACGTAGGGGCAACTGAAGAGTTTAATGACAGTGACAATACAACACTGAACACAAAAGTCCCCTAAGGGGTACAAAAGGAAGTCAACAAAATGAAAATGTGTAACACAAAAAGGCTTACATAAGAAACACCATAATAACACAATGGCATAGCATCAAACCAAATGCCACCAAACATCACGATGGTGGCAAAATAAAGGGGAGGTGGGAGGGGAGGTGGGAGGGGATGCAGAAGGCAGCGTGTCCACCCAAGCATGGGCAGAGAGAGCTCTGTGTCCGGGACATGGTAAACACTGCACCACCCAGAGCCTGGGGCATGATAAGCCCCGTGCCACACAGGCTTTGGAACATGGCAAGCACCATGGCATGCAATGCCCGTGTGGATGGTTCCCCTGTATGTTGGCAGGGACAGCCTCCCCAGACAGGGCATGGAGACATCGCCCCTCTACATCAGTCGAGCTCCATCTCCTCGACTGGGCACAGAGCTGGTGCACTCTTGCATCAGCAGTGCTCTTTGGTCAACCGTCATGCTGGCACCTACACACCAACAAGCCTAACAAAACAAGCAGGTTACTATGCCCCTGTGTGGGCCTCCACACCAACCAGCCTGCCCACATACTGATCAGGTGTGGACCAGTCAGAGCCATGAAGGCAGGCTCCACAGAGCCCCTGGTCCCCCGAGGTAGGCTATGGCTTGGGCGGCTGGAGCTCACATCCCGACTCCCTTGCTGTCTCAGATGGGGAAGTGTGATAAGGTCACCTAGTAACAAAAGATGAAACATGAACAAAAATCCACATGCAATTCCATCGCTGCTTCATAGAGGCTACAAACGGCTGGGGGGGCATCACAGCTAGTACATTAATCAGATCAATATTTAAATGACCATCAAGTCATACTGGGAAAAAAAGTAACTTTTTACTTTAAAAGTAACTGGGGATATCTAATTGCCAAACTATTAATCAATCAATTAATCAAATGATAAAGAGTTTCATGGTTTTCATTATGTTTTTGTGACCACAGGATAAAGCAACCATTTTCTATTAAAAATAATTCACAAATCAGTTTAAGCATGCTCTTGATGTCTACTCTCCATCCTTTAAAGCCTTGTTTATAACCGGTTTACCCAAAGACAAGTGAGACACAGAGCGGGGCATCTAATGCATTAAAGCTCTTTGATAAATTCCATTTCTCCTTCTGCGAGACCATGCCAAGGTAACCACCCATCTGACACTGTATTCCCACAGAGTTTCCTGACTGTACCCTTTAAATGTCAGGATTTCTCCTCATGTCTCAGTCACAATCTAGTCTTCTCTTTGCTGACTGTGACTTAATTATGTAGCTGCCACGATGCATGACTAACAATCCGCCTCTCTCATCCACCCCTGCTGCAATCTCCACCTCAGAAACTTTAATTGGTCTTCATTATAGAAGTATTTCCATGAAAGTCAGCAAGACTTACCCACCTGCTGGTCCCTGCTTTTTGTATGTGAACACTTTGAAAAGAAGCAAATTATGAAGACAGAAATTCCTAATGACTTTGTAATGTATTCATTCTTTTATTCTTCTGAGTCGTGAGTTGCCTTCTTCTTCTTCCATCATTAAAGTCGTGTGCTGTGTGTGTTCAGGATGCGGTGGAGTTTAGTTTGGATTTAATTATAACCACAAGGCTGTGGGTCAGTCTCTCAGTACTCAGTAGCACCTGGTTCATCATTATGTTAGTGGAGGAAACCCTTTCAGTTTGAGGCCAAAGTCTTGGTCAGGTAACCCTCCTGTGTTTAAGTGGAATCTGATTAAGAGCCTAATTAAACTTTATTTGGCCAAATGTGGAAATATAAAATGTGGAACTAAAAAAAAATCATTATACCAAGGATTCATAGTAGAACCAAGTGATGTGAATCTGCTCAGTACCGTTGGTTGGTTGTAAAAGGCCACTCAGTCTTGCCTTTGTGGCTTTTTGATTGCATAATTGAAAAGGAGTTGCTTTGCTTTACTCAAAATGAGAGAGTTAATTCCAGTTAAATCCAGTTATGGTGAAAAAAAGGTAGAAAATACCGCATCCAGAAAATCATGAAGGGCTGCGCCATTGCAGTCTTATTGAATTCGCCCTGAGAAGCTAGAATTCATGAAGTTGTTGCTAGTCCTGATATTTTATATGACTGCAGATATGTGTCACTGTACAGTGACTATTCAGTCTTGTCTGGGGTCAGTCACACTATATTGATAGAGCGAGAAAAAATCTAGTTAGGCCAGAAGACTTTCATTAATAGCACAGTGTGCTGTGAGCAGGTGTTGGTGGAAAATCTCTCCCAGTCCAATTTAAGAAGCCTCAGGCCAGTCTTTCACTCATTCTCAGATCCATCACTGCTACATATCTGGGGAGATCAACTCTGAACACCCAACTCACAGCACTGATTTAAAACTTCAACAGGAGATGAATTTAGTCTACTTTTAATCACAGTGTGTTTTCAAATGCGCATTTTGTTCTATATGACACCATATATGCCATGATGGTGTTTGTTAACTTTTAAATTGTAATTATGAAAATTCTATACACTAATGTCAGAGACAACATGATATCAAGTGGGAATTTATGTTTAGCAACTGACATCCATAATTATACAGTGATTGGGCTGCTATTTTGATAGGAGGCTAAAATAAAAAAATAAATAGTAATAATTATGGCACTTCTTTTTCAAACTGTCAAGGGGACTATGTTACTCATACATATTTCAGAAAGAAAGAAAGATAGAATGAAAGAAAAGTGTGTGTTTTGGGGTTGGGGTTGTGTGTTAGAGGCTCAGTTCATCTCCATGCTGTTTTCTGCATCATACTCCAGGTCTGCTCGAGTCAGCTCTGTATTCCTCTCATGCTATTATATGTAGTAGATACAGTTTTCAAAATAGCAACTATGTGTTTTCACTGAGACTCCTCTAGTGGTGTTTGGAAGCACATTAAGACCTGTTATTGTCTGTAGTAATGCATGTAGCAATGCTTACAATATCATGTGCGACTTCCACCTGTCAAATCTGAATGCTGTTTTATCCTCCAGGGCTATTCTTGTGTTTTTCCAGTTAGTTTGGCTCGGATTTGATTTATATTGAACTAGAAAAAGCAGTCTGTCATTAGAAAATAATAGGAGATAGTCTAATACAGAGTATTCACACTGTGGTAGCAGTAATAGTCCAGGTGACAAGCAGTCAGATTGGTGTGCACCTGTCAGCCTGCGTTGTCTGGCTGCATTCATGCATAGCTTAGGGATTGCCTTCCCTCATATCAGAAATCAGGGTTTCATACCTGGCCATCAACTCCTGTGGCCCACTTCAGAATATATTGTAACGCTACAGTAAAACTCCAGCCTCAGCTAGATGTCTGTGACATTTTATGTGGATTTTTTGGTACAATATTTGTGAACAGATTCACAGAGGGGTTTGAATCCATTATATCATATTTACTTTCTGATAGTTAATACAACACAATGAGAATAATAAGTGTTATATTGGTTATAATTGTTTATTTGTTGAATTCAAAACAACATAAGCAGACACAGATCTCAGAATTATAGAAATTTTCTCAAAAAATTAAATAAAATTAAAAAGTTTCAAAGTATTTCATACTGTCAGAGGAGTCATACTGGTATGATTAGAATGTCAGTAAAAAAAGTTTTTTTTGATTGTGTACAAATCCAGGCCTTTAATTAGAATTTTTAAATATATAAAAGAAACATACTGTCACATGCTGTGAAAGATTATCCAGAACATAGATTCCAGAATATATATATATATATCCAGAATATTAATTTTGATCTGTGGGCTTTAATTAGCAAGCAAGTAACTGATAGACAATTACAAATCTAACACTGCTTGGCAACAAAGCTTGTCACCACAGTACCATGTGCATGAGGGAAAAAGCAACAATACGAACCTCACATTTTTCACCCTTCAAAAAAAAAAAGCACAGTGAGACCTCTGTATGAACTTAAATAACTGTGCCATAGCACCACCGTTTTTAAAGTAATATAATTGATTTGGATGAGTTCTGAAGGTTTTTTGAACTGGGCTATAGATATCCGTTAGTGCTACATGGATATGGCTATGGATATGTAAGAATAGATATTTGGCTGAGCTTATTCCAGTCCTGCAGTTCTGTGGTGTCATAACCCGAGAGCTGAATGAATGGCGCATGTTCTTGTTTGGCACCATGTTCCAATTCTGGTTATGGCCATTGGTTGAAGAAGTTAATCTCTAATGGTGAATAAAGGACAAAATTGCTGAGATCAAATCAAATGTTTATCAAATGTATATGTGTGCTGTATTTACTTGTAAATATAAATGTAACTGTGCACTGTGCAGGTATACAAAGGGAGACTCTAATTGCTGGCAGTCTCTTATTTAATGTATTGCATATAAAGGATGCACTTTCAAATAAATACAGCACAACTTCTTAACTGACATGGCTGGTAGTACATTAACACCTTTTTTGTCAACAAATACAATGGTGTCACAGTTTTGCACCTTACAAGGTTGCACAGTTTTGTGTTGTTCTTTATGTTGATATCTAGGTAATATTTTCAGATGTGTGCAGTGAATCATGTATCAGTACTGAATCTCACAACGTGTAAGCAACAGATGACAAGGTTGCACACCCCAGCTGATTGTTGATTTAAAGAAAATGTCAGAGATCAGGACACATACAGAAAATTTAAAAGGAGAGAAAAACTTGACTTTCTTTGGTGTTTTCACACACAAATGAACCAATAAGAAAATCCTATGGGTTTCTCCAGTCGCTAAAAATGGAGACTCTGGGTCCACCTTGTTAGTATTTTCACATAAAGATGTTTTTCGTTCCTTCTACATGTTTTTGTCTACATGTAAGACTGCGATCTACATGCTGAAAACATTCACTAGTGAAAAAATTACTCAAATGGGCAAAGATACTGTTAATGTTGAATATGAAATAAAGCTTGTTGAGTCTGCATGTCCTGAGGAGAGGACCCACAGCCTTGTTTGGATGTGTGTGGCTAAGACCAGTCAAACTGAACTGGAATTCTGCTGAAGCTATGCAAGCCATTGCTAAAAGAGTGGCCACTTCACATCTGGAAGGCTAAGTCAGTTGCTTGCAAAAGCTTGCAAAAGCAACTCCAGTCTTCCAAACAGTCTTCCAAAACCCTAAAACATATGAAAACGTGGATTGTATTGGAGGACAATGCTGTGTCCAGAGTCCACATGGCTGACCAGTGCCACATGCTCCTCAGCCCAAAGTGCAGGCTGAGTTTCAAAGGCTGGAAACAGAGGGCTTTTGTCCAAATTGGATTGGTCGAACTGGGCAACCTCAATAGTTCTGGTAGTAAAAGGAAATGGCAAATGGGATATCTGTGGGGATTTCCAAGTCTCTATGAATGCTGTATTGAAAGTTGAACAATACTCCCATCATGTAGAGATGGCAGGGTAAGGGTCAGGGTGAGAGATTTCCAAAAATGAATCTTGCCGAAACTTACTTGCAAATGGAGCTAGAAAGTCGTCAAAGAAATATATGACAATTTATACAAGCACTCTCCCCAGTGCAGCCATTGATTTTTGGTATTGCCCTTGCCACAGTCATATCGCAGAAATTCCTAATTCAAGCCCATTTCTGGAGCTTATAACTCCACAGCTTGTAACTTTTTTGAGAGGATGCACTCTCATATGACCTGAGGTTTTCTGTACCAAAACAGCAACCACTAATACCACCAATAGCCTCTTTAGTCTCTTGCAAAGTTTGTTCTAATACAGAGGAATCCAGAACTGACAATGGAGTCCCATTTATGTGTGAAGAAGGGCAGGCTTTAAAGACACGACCACGGTGCCTTACAATGCTGCTTCAAATAGACAGGCTGAATTGTTTGTCCAGACTTCCAAACACTGAATGCATAATACTGGAATATTCCCTGTAACATATATGAACAGTACACATTGCAATTCTGGTTAAACTGTGGACATGTTTTTCCTTGGACATCCACTGAGCTCATGCCTGGATTTGATAAAGACTTATCTAAGCAGATATTCTCAGCAGAAACAGTCTGACTACAGACTACAAGTCGAACAGAATGTATTAGTAGGTATTATTGGAATAACACCCCCAAAAAAGCCACGTGTTTTTCACAGAACAGGCCTTTGACCTTTACTGCTGCTGTGATCAGGTATAGACATGCTGATCAGCTACTGGATGCAGGTAAAATAGGATAAGCCTACTCCAAAGTGAAGCTGAGTTTGATGGTCATGGATCTCACATCAATTGACATCGGCAGCACTGAAAATAATAATTCTTATTATTGTTGATGCTGCTGTTCAGGACTCATTACCTGACCATTCCATCTGTAACAGACAACCTTGAAAAAGTTATAAAATGTTAAGAAAGGTTGAAGATGTGTAAAGTCAAAAAAGAGAAACTTATACATGTAATATTTTGTCACTATAAGATTGTGAGTTTTCTGTTATTCTGGGTTGTTAGTAGACAGCAGTGCTGCAGGAAGAATGTCTATGTACTAGACAAGGAGCACTGTTTTATGTGGCTCTTTGTAGTTCGCATGAATGTTTGTGTTCTGTGTTCAGATGAATGCAGCGTTTAATGTGTAAGTGGTGAAGTTTGGAGTTTGAAAATATAGACAAATCTAGAACTTTGTGACTGGAACTTTTAAAAATGGGCTACAAGTCACTTTCATGTAAATTATAGTTCACATTACACTGACTGTGTTTTCCAACACTGTCCTCAGACCTTCCTGCAAGAGACCACCCAGTCCTCAGGGACTCCTAGATGTCCCTGTTTTCAGCTTGTGACATCTCTCAGCTATCTGAATTTTCCATGTATATGTAAGGCAAATGCGACATTTCTTCACAGTGTCTGAGGTAGTTAGAACGTTCTCTCTATCAGGGATTCACAAGAAGATAGGAAACTCTTGAGCTGGAGGGGGTGTCAATCCAGAATGGATACCCAAACGTAGTCAAGTCCCTCTGTGGATCCTGCAGTAATTATGGAAATATGGTCATAGCTATTGATTCAACACGTGAGCGTGGAACTTGAGATGATGTTCATAAGTCAGGTTTATGCTGACATCCAAACATTCGATTAAGCCTTCCAGACTTTGAATGTGAACTGAGGTCCTCGGTCTAATATGATGTTAGCTGACAGTCAAAATGGCAGAACACATAATGGAAAAGTGGCTCTGACATCTGAAATGCAGTGGAAAGACCTGGAAAAGAATAATACTGCAAACCTTAGAGAAGTGATACAGTCACTGTGCAATCCTGAGAGGTCATTGACAAACTCTGCTAGTGCTAGTATGGCTGTGGTGGTACAGGATGGACCTATAATGTACAGAATGTCAGAAACATCCAAGTTCATGCTAGGCACTAGCAGCTCGATAACAATAGCTGTTGAGTTAATGTGACACCAGGACGCCCTGCTGGTAGAGAGTTTATGCACCCAGGTGATCAGTCTTCCCTGGAGAGCTGCAGAAGTGTGGAGTGTCTCGATGGGCTTGCAAGCTAACCATTCATTCGTAGTTCTGGGAGCTTTCTGTGTAAACATATTGCATATGTATGTTTTTACTTATATGTCTCTGTGTATAGAAAGTAAACTTCATGTGACGATGTATGTGCTGCTATGCACACAAACTGTGTGTACATTTTCATTTAATTTTTATAAGTCAGAAATGCCAAATGTGTCACGGTGAGGTAGGCTCCCCCTACCGGTCGCCTACTGTACAGCGGCAGTTGTCCTGTTGTTCTTGCGTTGTGTGTGTCCCTCAGGTGGGCGGGGCTTATCATCCCCTGCACCTGAGGGTCGTTTGTCTGTCTATATATGTCTTGTCTTTGTGTCAGTTGACTGCTGGCTATTGTATCCTTAATCTGGGTCAAGTGCACGGGTTTTTGGTTTGTGCACTTTATATATTAAACCCCTCCTTTTCTCTGAGACTTGGCGTGATCGCTTCCTTATTTGTTCGCACTCTCTGCCCGTCACAGAATAGCCAGCCACCTTTCAGGAAGCCGCCAGTCTCCTTTACTTTCTCCTTCGTTTGTGGTCATGTCTCGTGGTAAGTGTTTGTCCGTGTGAAATTTTGTTGTTTAAATGTTTGCTGAGATTGAGCCTGGTTGTGTGTCGCATGTTCCGCCATGTGTGCTTGTTGCTGTGTGTGTTTAAATCACCGTTTAGCCCGGCGATGTCAAAAATGCGAGTCCCGTAAGTGCTCTCTCTATAGAGGCGGCGCTTTCTTGCCATATGCTCGTCCTTCGTTGTTTGTTGTGTCTATGTACATGTTTAAAGTGTGTGTGTGTGGCGACTGGACTGGAGTTGAGTGCTCGTTCGTCGCCACTTGTCTATGTATGTACATGTATGTAGTGACGTTGGACTGGAGCATGCGAGAGTGAAAGCGTGTCTGCCGTTTGTTTTGTCTTGCGTGTTTGTTTTGTCCTAGAGTGCAGCGTGAATTTGTTGTATGTAATTCCCCCCGGGCCTCTCCTTAGAAAATTTTGGGGGGGGGGGGCTATGGGATGGGTCCCGAGCCACGTTAGGGGCTCGGAGGGCGTGGATCCTGAGGGAGGTCCTGACCCGTTGGAGTCTCCTGAGCAGGTAGGTCTCCTCATGCGTGGTCGGAGCTCCCTACCTTCCCCGGTGAAACAGGGGGGTAGAGGGTCAGGACTACGCGCGTTCATGTTATATGTTAATGCTATGTGCCTTAAGTGTTCTGTGCAGGTCCTGGGCAGAAAGCGGCGACCCCAGGACATGGATCTCTGGCGGAGGGCCGAGACTCCCCCCTAGCGTGCGGGGTGACCGGGAAGCCCCTGGGGTGTCCTCCTAAGAGAGGAGGCACTGGGCTTGGTCGCTGGAGCTCCTGGGTTCGGTGGAGGAATCCGCCCTGCGATGAGCCTCCCCGTAAGGGGTTGTCACACCAGGAGTCCAGGGTGCCCCCTAGCGGAGCGCAGGGTTGCAGCCCCAATACGCAGGGGTGTCTGGGAGTCGGGATGGTGAGGTAGGCCGCACCAGGAGAGTAGCCTGCTATCACCCATGCACTGTGGACGTGTGGTTGAGCTGTGCTCCCCGTCCACACCCCTGGGAAGGGCCCGTGTCAGTGCCTGTCGCGCTGCGGGCGCTTCACCAGGGGTTTTATCTGTCCAGGGATTGGAGGGCTCTCCGGAGACGGTAGGGCCCCCCCCCCCGTTGTAAGGGGGTTTAGTATTGGTGTCCCCTCCTTCCTAGAAGGAGACCCCTCTCCCTCCCCGGGTTCGGGGTTCTAAGGAGGGGCAGATAAAGTGCAGGGCATATTAGGCATGTGTGTATGTATGTGTGTGTGTGCTGTAGGGTTGTGTGCAGCCCCTGGAGGTGAGATGCGGCGCCTCCGGACATCTGGATCTCAGGTTCCGGACCGAGATCCTCCCCTAGAAGGTGGGGTGACCAGGAGGCCCCTGTGGTGCCCTCCTAAGAATGAGAGGAGGCACTGGGCTTGGTCTCTGGAGCTCCTGGGTTCGGTGGAGGACTCCACCATGCGATGATCCTCCCCGAGAGGGGTGGTCCCCAGGAGCCCAGGGTGACCCCTAGCGGAGCGCAGGGGTGCAGCTCCACTATTTCAGGGGGTCCGGAGGTCGGGATGAGGAGGTAGTGCCGCACCAGGGAGGTAAGCTGCATCCACCCTAGCACAGTGGACGTGTCGTGGAGCTGTGCTCCTCGTCCACACACCTTAATGGGGTAGCGGTGAAGATCCGCTAGTGACCGACGGGGGCGTGGTTATCGATCGGTTGATGGCCCGGTCGGTCCAGGGTCTCCGTCCAGGGAAGGGGAGCTAACCTCTGTTGTGTGTTGCAGATTCCGGACACGGAGGAGAGCCGCTCCCTGCGGCCCGAGGGTTCCGCCCCGTGAGGGGGACCCAAGCTATGTCTGTGTCTTGTTGTATAGCTCCGGGTCCGCTGGGAGCTGGCCCCTGCTGTGTCCCCTCCCGCCCGCCCCTGTTTTTGTTTTTTGTGCTGCCGCTGTTTACCGCACATCGGGCCGTAGTGCGGCTTGGTGGGGGGGTCTGTCAAGGTGAGGTAGGCTCCCCCTACCGGTCGCCTACTGTACAGCGGCAGTTGTCCTGTTGTTGTTGCGTTGTGTGCGTCCCTCAGGTGGGCGGGGCTTATCATCCCCTGCACCTGAGGGTCGTTTGTCTGTCTATATATGTCTTGTCTTTGTGTCAGTTGACTGCTGGCTATTGTATCCTTAATCTGGGTCAAGTGCACGGGTTTTTGGTTTGCGCACTTTATATATTAAACCCCTCCTTTTCTCTGAGACTTGGCGTAATCGCTTCCTTATTTGTTCGCACTCTCTGCCCGTCACAAAATGGAAAATTATTTTACTGGTTATGAAATATCATATAATCTTAAGCTATTTCTGTACAATGGGCTTCAAGAAAGTGGATGAGAAATATAAAACCTATTTCTTTAATTATAGTGCCATCCTTTTGGCAGTAGACAGTGTTTAAAATTGCTAAGATGTGGGAAATTTGGTGACCCTTCTATCCAAACATTTCTCCAAAGCCTCTCTATTCAAAGCTAAACACACGTATTCTGCCCTCCTGTGTAGTATCTGATGAGATATCCCAGGTGGTTTACTAAGTGATGGCTAGTTTTGTACATTTGAACATTTTACTGCCTGTTAAAACCTGATACATTTGATATAGATATGAATATATACCTATGAGATCAGCAGATAATAATAAATAAATAATATAAACCAGTAATATAAAATATAAACTTTAATTGCAGTAATTTTAAACAACAAATTATGTACACAGCTCAACAAGTAGGTTATAAACTAGGGGAAAAAATTGTGACTTTGTGATTCTAATCAAATATCATTCATTTGGATATCAGTTGAAAAACATGGTAAATTGCAGAGTTAGAAGGAAACGTATTCAGAGATGAAGCTGTTATATTGACCCATGCTGATAACTCGTTTATATATTGCCAATTAAGTGTTCCAAGAGCAGACCTCTTGGAACGCTACTGAATTGGCCACTCCATCAGGTTGCATTTGTGTATTACAAATGCCAGATGGCAAACCACCAAATAAAATATTTTCCTAGCCTCCACTTAACTGCATCTAAGTAAATCATAAATCTATTTTACAATTGTTTAAATGTTTGTTATCCTCACAACTGTTGCCATTGTTTTTAACAAATAAACGTAAAGGATAGGAGGTAGTTATTTACATAGTCAGAAAGGAACTCTGGTTGGAGAGGATATGAAGTGAGCGGCATGTACATGTGCAATCAATTTCACATTGTTTGAAATATATAAACAAACCATGATGAAGGCCTTGTCTACATGCTATTCTATAAATCTGAACATTTCCTGTTGCTCTTTTTCCCAGCTACACAAGGCTTCATGCACAATTCCTCAGATGTTGTGAAGAAGGTCACTTCTCATGTCTCCTACACAAACATCTACAGATTCAGATGTAGATTCTTGATGCAGATACAAACTGCATGTAGTTGCTCTATGTATTTCTCCATAGCAGCAGATTATATCACTGACAGGGGGATAGATTATGGTGATTGGGGTGGAGCAGTGGACAGTAGGTCTATGTTACAATACTAAGGATGACGAAATGTAGCTCTGTAACCTTAACTTTGCTAAACACCTCCACTGGGCCTTGATACTCTCCTGGGATGTCTGCAATCTCCTGAACAGCTGGACTCTGTGGAGGTAGAGTGTACTGAGAGTGTGGTGCCAAGGACAGACCTGTGACACGCAGAGGTGGCACAACCACTCTGAAAGTGGTAGTCTGAACTTCATCCTTCATCTTATTGAAATGGAATTATGTGCCAGTGGCAGCAGTCTGAACCTTTTGAGCTGTCTATTACATAGCTCATTACACAAAATTATGTAAAATTTAAATTTCTCTTAAAGTTCCTTCTGCATTCTCAAAACATATGTTAACGTAATGTAAGTAATGTAATGCTACCTTGCTGCTTAGAGCAACAACACCAAGGTGGTGAACGTTTTATTTTTTCCTCTGAATGATAAAAAACAGACCTTTAAACATGCAAACTCAATGTTTCATTAGCCATATATATATAATCCTCAAAGTACAGACCAAAGCACATTTAGCAGACACTCTTATCCAGAGCGACTTACAAAGTGCACACTAGGGGGCTGTGTGGCACCCTAGCCCAGTGCAAGGGGAGCTGTTGGGGTTAAGTGCCTTGCTCAATGGCACATCATGGTCTAGAACTCAGACCCACAACCCTCTGGTCACAAGACTAGTCCCCTAACCACAAGACTAGTCCCCTAACCACAAGACTATGACTGCCCACACAACAGACTTTCAGTGGCTAGACACAGTGGCTAGGCATAGTGGCTGAATGAACCTTTTAACCTTTTATCTATAGTACTGACTAACAAACTAAAAAAACATTTTATCCCATCTTAAGTGTAGATTTTGACTGGTTCTACTGAGTCAGACTACGTGTTGGTTTGTTGCTGTTAGGTCAGTACTCCAAGCGGTTAAGGAGATTTCTCTCTTTTCCAAAGAAACCGGCTTCATATTAATCTAAAAATGGCTTAGTGTCAGCCCAGTACATTGAAAGTGTGAAATGGCCGCTCGCCCCCTTGGTTCCTGTGGGCTTGTCAGGCAGGCCCTATGTTCTTGGGATGTAGTGTAAGAGGCTACACTAAATCTTGTGTTGTTGTGTTAGTGTATTGTTCTCTGTTTTTGACTAATCTATGTTATTCTATGTAATCTATCTATGTAATGTAATATAATCTATGTAATCTACTGTTATTGTCATTGGTTATTGTTTTGAGCAGTGTGGCCCAGCGCCTAAGAAAATCAAATGACATTTCAGGTAGTATTTATATAAGCTGCTTTTCTGTTATTTACAGCATAATGTCTATTGATTCATTAAAATATCTATCAAATTGTAAATGATTGCATTGTGTTAATAAATACTGTGGTACCTTGGACTTGGTTTACATAATGTAAATGCTTAAGTATTCACTAACTAGAGTGAAGCTATAGGTTTATAGAGTGCAAACACATTTTCCTGTAAAGATTTGGTTAGCCCAAACGTTAATCCTCTGACAAAGCAGGCTTCTTTAGCTTTAAGGAACTTTAAAAAGTTGTTTTGCATATTCTCATGATGTATGTGGGGCTATGCAATGTAATTTGTTTGAAACTTTTGTTAATTAAAATGGAATCAGATAAATGCATTATAATTTACATGCATTAAATCTTCACCCATGCTTATTTCCATATGTGTATGTGTTGTAGGGGTAAGTGAATAAGATAAAAACAAACCCCTACAGTACCTACAAAGTGACACATCCCTTTTGGTGGGTTGTAATGTTTTTATTTATCTTCTGGACTGAGGTCAATGTTGTCATTCCTGGGATATGTTGGAGCCATTTCTCCAACTTAGGGGTCACAGACGAAAGTGCCACTGGGACAACCTTGGTGATAACCTTCCACATTCTGTCCATTACCTCATTCAGTCCCTGGTATTTCTCCAACTTCTTTTTCTGCCTCCCATCTATTTCCACTGCTATTTTCTGCATCTTATCTGCGATCACTATGACTGGCTGCTGCACAAAAAATATAATAAAATGCAGACAGTGGAACAAACAACAGACCACAGACCAAGGTCATATATATACACTGTATATATATACGCTTCTACTTTTTAATATATAAACTGCTTCCTCCTCCTACTAATTCCAAAACGCTTTGCTTGAATAGCTAAATAAACTTTTGTGTACTTCTCTATAATTTTTAATGTCTCTGTACTATCTGCACTACTATATTAGGCAATCAATTCATTTTCATTTTTTAAAGGATTCACAAGGATTCAAAAGGTCCATGAGAAATTGTTAATGGAATAAGCTGAAAAGCAGCCTATAACACACCTTTATAACCTTGTAACAGCAAGTTAATTTGATTACTTTCTAAATCCTCTGTAATGGATTAGAAGCATAGGTTGCAAGGTGCATTTCTGACAATTTGTGCAAATCCAGTATCACCATTTTTATTTTAAACCATTTTTGTGAACTGGTAAAGAAGCAGACATGCCTATACATTAAAGAAAAATACAACCGTCTAAACCAAAATAATCAAACAACTCAAATGAAACTCAAATAACATGAAACACTCTAGGACGTTGGGATATATATATATATATATATATATATATATATATATATATATATATATATATATAATATATGTGAAAAATAAGGCTTTGCAAAACTTTGCAAAGACAAGTTAGTAGTCTATCTGTTAGTATATCTGTGCTGGTTCTAATGAGTCCCTCAATGGCATTCAGGCACAATCAGTAGACAGTACCAGGGTGGAGCCAGAGGCGCAGCAAGCCAACCCAGAGTGGCACAACCTGGAGCAGAGAGCCTCCCATGGTGCCTCGTGCTGGAGGAACCATGACAGACCCCTATTGTGAAGTATGCGAGCAACAGCACAGAGTGGACAATCAGGATGAGACCGTGGGAGGAGGCAATTACCAGAGCCAGGACAGGTGGAAGGTGACCCAGAGACCCAGGGCACAATCCAGCAAGGCCAGGCAACATATCAGGGGAGCAGACAGGAACTGAAACAATTCAGGAACTCAGGACAGGACCAGATCAGGTACGGGGACTAGGCTATGGCAGGTGAGAACCAAGGGTGATGACTCCTCACTTGCTACCCAGCATGAATCTCCTGGCACTAAACTGGGGTGAGACACCTGCTCAGGTTCAGGCTGGAGACAGGAGAGTGGCCTGGGCAGGCACTGGACTGGAGCGTCCTGACAGGAAGCCTGTCGGGACATATACGACGGGAGGAATCAGGATGGGAAATAAGCAAAGAGACATATATTAGGGCAGTGAGCAATAGCACATATAAGTTAGGGATGTGACAAAACAAAGGCTTATGAAGCTTCTAGGGTAGCAGAGCATATAAGGATCTAGGGATGTAGGGAGGAGCTCAGGGTGAGTGGGCGGACACTCAGGACCACAACTGGGAGTCAGAAAATACAAAAATTTAGCTATGAAAAATCCCTGGGCTTTTCAAAATTATTTCAGAAATCTTTGAAGCACCTGGTGGCTTTTTACCTTATTACTGACAAATAACACATTACTTGTGTGACTCTGTATGCTCAGTTTCCCATATGGTTGGACGTCACAAAAAGAAACAGGTGGGATTGTTTCTTGAAGCTTCCTGAAAGGCTGATTCGATTTTGCACTTGCAATTTAATCATCCAAACTCATCTGCATCAGTGAAGGAGAGTTCGTATCAGGTGGGTAGAGCTAGTCCAATGACTGCGGTCTGCCAGAGCAGGTGCAAACACACAGTGATTGGCTGGCACGTTTTATGACATATGTCGACATGTGGCTCTCCCTCAACATAGTCTGCCTGGTGATGTTTTTGCTGTGTCTTTTCTGCTGTATAGGGGAGCAAGGGCATATTAGTGCAGCATTATTGGATTACTGTGAGATGCCCAGCTGATAATATAATCCTATGGATTGTTTAAGCCCAGGACCACCTGTTTGTTAGTCATTCACAGCATTGTATGAGTGTGCATCAGTGTGTGAGTCAGACGCACAGTTTATTCTCATAGGGAATCATGAGGTGTTTTTTTTAGCATGTCCTTCGTTAAAAAGTATTTCAAAGTCTTATAGTCTTATAAAGTAGGAGGTATTTGTTTTTTGTTCTTAATTTGAAATAGCAGCACAATAAAGATTGTATTGTCAAGTAATTTGTTTCCTCAACGTGTGTGGATGGCCACTTAACTGATGTGCACAGCCAGGCAGATAGGTATCATCCGTCATTGCTCACTACAAACGAGGGGATGAATTTACTTTAATAAGGATTTGACATTTGAGTCATTAGTACATTTATCACAACAGAATAAAAATGTGTCACCTTGTAGTTGTCACACCCTGGCCGGTACCCAGCCAACATTCACATAACAGAACATGTCAATCACACCATTCAGCCACTACCCGGAACCTAATCACCCACTTATTGAATAATCACTATCGCCTCTTTCTCATTCATTTGCTACTACTGAAGGTTCCTCATGTCCTTTGGTTTATGAAGCTTTACCCCTTTTGTGTGAACTGCATTCTGCAAATAAACATTTTGTGTTTTTCCCTAATATTTTTCTCTTGCTTCCCAAAATTTCACAGAAGGTTCTGCCACTGTTCAGGACCTGGTCATTTATTCATCCTTTTACTCATTTATAAACACACCCACACCCACTCTCTCTCTCTCTCTCTCTTTTTCTCTCTCTCTCTCAAGTGTCTCCTATGACTTTAAAATCTGGCCTGCTTCGTATCCATTGTTTTCTGCTTGGCTGTAGTTCCCTAACTATTTGATCCAGCTTTCTTTTTGTTTTGCATTTATGTATTTCTTTGTATGCATTTCAATTCAACATTGATATATATTAATTAACTTCTATATAAAATGTACTGCAAATAAATACAGATTTCTTTCAGTATAGAACTATAATAATATGTACTTTCATCTATAATGATGAATTGTATTAGATGTCTATTATTTGCAGCACCTGAAAAGAATTAGCTTTCAGGCAGGCCACGCTGTTATACCTCTGAACTGGTCAATCAAAAAGACAGATTACGTTAGAATATGGCAGGATAAAATAGATTCTGCTGGATTTCTGGTGCTTCGCTTTAGAAACAGTTATTTATTTCCATTTCTACTTAATGTTACCTTGCTGCTTAGAGCAACAACACCAAGGTGGTGAGTTTTATTCCCAGGGAGTACATAATGTCATTCTGATAAATATGTAAATTACATTAGATAAGTGATGTTAATGCATGTTAATAATATATTAATTAAATAAGATGAGACGATGCAAACAGTGCTTGAGAACTTAGTTTTTCAGTAAACATATACACCACCTCAGAAATTAAAAGGTGACTTTAAAATGAAATGAATTTTCAAGTGGAATATGATTGGGCTATGAAGTATTTTGCCTAAAGGAATGATGAAGCTGCTCAAGGTGTGAACAGGAACGATCTGTGATAATGATAACTGTGATAATGAGTCTGTGTCCCACGGGACTTTTACCAGGACAGAAATAATTTAAACTCCAGCAATTCTTTTGATAAATCGTACGGGATAGTATAGCATGAAGACTTATGTGGGGTTCATTCCTAATTTGTATGTTCAGCTTTAGTTCAAAATCCCACCTTTCTACAATCACATGTATCCTTAAGAAAAAAAAAAACATATATGTACTAATAAAAAAATTAATTTTTCAGCATAGCATGACACAGTCTGTATCTCAGGTCCACTTTAATAAAAATGGTCTCAGTCCCTTGTTCACCTCTTTCCAGATTGCTGGCATTGCCCAGTGTTCATTCCTATATAATCCAATGACATCTCTTGTGTTCATTTTGTATTTAACCCACAATACGTAAGGCCAAAAGTGCATTGTTGTCCAGTACTCACGTAGCGCGGTTAGTGTAGTGACTTGCTTTGTAAGTCACAATTCAACCTGAAGGACAAGTATCCTTGAAGCTTATTAGTCCAGTGCCTTTATCCTGTTGAAGCATGTTTTGAAATATGTTTTCCCTGACCTCCTCAGTCCCACAGTGAAACACATCAACAGAATGTTCATATGACCTCCTTACCATGTCAGGAAATGATTTTAAAGAATACAAAATATCGAAAGGAAATTTCATTTTTCAGGAGGGCAAAAATAGCGACATTGATTGTACCCTCCAATAACTCTGAAAAAGACATTACTTACTTGCATGCTTGTTTCTTGATACATACCTATCAAACTCTATTAAATGCAGTCAGTTTAGAAGTTCCATTTAATATTAAGACAAACCTTAGAGACATTAAACTCCACTATTTGGTGATTTGCAGTTACACTTGCATGCTTATGTAGTGTACCTTCAGAAATCTGTCTAATATACAAAGGTTAAATACGATACCCAGGGGTTGCTTGGTTCTGTTCTTTCACAAATGAATCTTCCTTGGCAATTTCAAACAGAAACCTATGGAGACATAAATGCATGTTAAGTAGGCACAGACAGAAGTATTTTGATTTGATTAATAATGCATATTTTTGTTTTGTGTGTGAGTAGTAATTTTCAACTGTTTTAATATTTGCCTTCAGTCATACTATGGACATTTCACTCTTTGGCCATGGGCATGGCAACATTTCAACGCTATGTAGAAAATGTTTCTATGGCCACAATGCAAATGAAAGACAAAAGTTTGTTTATACTCTTTTGGCGCTGTATATGCGGGAGGTTGGGCTCTCTGCCAAGATCCTGCACTCAACAGGGACCTACACCAGTGCCAGTCAATTACATATTGATGAACCGATGTGAGCTCAACCTTGTACTCAAGTTATTTGGCATGACTCTAGAGCAGGACGAGGAGCACCAGGACTCCCTGGACCACACAGACCTCCCCTTCAGGCTGTCCAATGGTTGAAATGTCAGTCCTGCTTTCAGTTGAGTTTCTTTCATTGAGGTCTACAAAGACACCCCACCAAGTCCTGAAGGAGGGGATGATGGCTGACAGTTAATGGCACTGCTGGAAGAGGACAATCCTAGATAGATGTGACAAACTGATTCTGGAGCAGATGGGTAACAGAAGATTAATCTGTATAATTATAATAGCTTATCTCCCAAGGAGAAATTTGCACAACCCAAGCTGGGGATATTTGGACAGAGCCCACAGCACTCCTTGTCATCTGCCAAATGCGTTATATCTCATTGAGAGGCTTCCATAGACGTAGCTCAGAGAAGCTGTTCACGCTTAAACATCGCACCAGTTCTGCTGCGTTACAGTCAGCCTTCTCCTCTTTGATATGTGACCTGCTTTTCTGCATGTTCCAGGATCCCACCATCATTTCCCACAGCCAATGTAAGAAATATAATTGTGGTGTAATCAATTGATTATGATGGTAATATTTGTCCATGATACAATATTTACAACATGTTTGTTTTCAAACAAAATGAAATTCTGGAACAGAGTTGAGCTTCCAACTATCCACCCTCAAATATTTTTCATGGTTAAATATGAAAATATTTTTAGAAAGTTCAAATGTTATTTTTAATAGAGGAGACTGTTTCAGTCATTGCCCCCCTTGAGACCCTCAGTAATGGTTCATGCTAAGAAATCTAATAATTATGGTAACCTTCCAGTAAAGCTTAGTTTTTTATTCTTTAATACGGGATACACTCAGGCATGAGAACAAATAAAAAATAAGATTGTGTAAATTGTCATCCTCAAAACACTATCAGCCATGACCACAAATGTCCCAGAACATTATTAGCCAAATTCTGCATTCTGCCTTTGTGGTCAACATTCAAGATTCAAGAACTTTATTTGTGACTGTATTTGGATATGTTGGTACAGTAAAATGTGAGCCAGCTGCTCCAAAGATTGTGTGAGAGGCAAAGTGTACTGTGTTACTGTGTTAGAGTCTAGAGATTCGGTCTTATCTTTTGTTCTTTAATGTAATGAGATATAAGGAGAAAAGCAGAAAAAAGGACAAGATGGGAAAGCAGAGGAATAGTTCTAAGCAGTGCCATCCAGTCACCTACTGACTGGCCTAGATTAAATAGTCTCTCTCTCTCTCTCTCTCTCTCTCTCTCTCTTTTGTGTGTGTGTGTGGTTTTAATCTAATTATAACTGAATTATACAGTGTTGTCAACACACCATCTTCAATTCCTCATACGTTTTTAAATGTTCCAAAGCCATTCACAGGTCTTCTTCGTGCAAGTCAAACTGGCATTTGGTATTAGTTCAGAGTGTTAAACGAATGTGTTAATCACTTTTATGTGGGTGGGTCTTCTTATTTTACAATCCAGTATTTATTTATTTATTAGTATTTTTCCTTCATTGTCTGAAAGCCCTATTTATGCTCTACTTAAAAGACTTCACCATTTCAGCTATTATATTTTTCCATTACAAGGGATTTGATTACAGCCATTTGCTGAGATTTCTCAACATTTTATGCAGAGCTAAACTGGGTCATTTTTGCTTTGTTATGGGCTAATAGAGAATTTAATAGTTTTCTGAACTGCGTCTTTACTTATTACCAAACACTATTGTTTCTGTTTCCCTTGGTGTGTGACTGCAATGCTAAACAGATATGATTACATTTAAAGTGGATAATTATAATTCTCCTTTAGTGCCTAAAAGCTATTAGCATTGTCTAAATTTCCAATGCATTGATTACTGTCTTTGCATTAGCATTTCAATATAACAATATTACCAAACACTGAATAAAATGTTATTTATTTTATATATAATAAGCTATGACCTACAGTGAGTGTGCTGGCAAACAGAAAAATGTTAAATAAACATTACAATCTGCATTTCTGTTAGATCTCAAATAGCTGGTATGTGTCAGACCAAATGCGATTTCACTCTTCATAGACGTCCTGTAAATAGTATCAATGTATTGATATTTTTTTACACTAACCACACCTAAAGTTCAAATTCATTATATACATACAAAGGAACTACAGTAATTTCAAAGAGACTGAAACTGCCCCAGATGGGTGTAGGGGCAGGGGCCAGACCCGGGAGACAAAGCAGACGACAAAATGCAAGACCAGACTGCGGACAGCACAGAAAATGGTCTGGCATGGCAACAGCTGGTAGGTCCAAGTGTGTTTGGAGGTTTGGTAATGGCTGGTGGGTCTGGTGTGGTAAGGACAACCCCCTCCTGACAGCAGGGCATGACGGCACCATGTTGGTAGCATGGAGCCATGATGCCCTATTTTGAGCAGGGTGTTGCTCTGCCCTCATGGGAACAGTGCGTGTGTTGATGATGTGGGTTGTGGAGCAGCACCCTGCTCAGCATGGTACCCTGGAGCGATGCCTCCATCTTCAACCCTGCACACATGACACTGGGCCAGTCATAGAGAATCCTGCTGAACCAGCCGGCATGGCGACTCAGACTTTGAGAACAACACAGGGACAAGCATAGTGGGACAGTAACTCACTCTGGCATGGACACAAAATAAACTGAACAAGGAACTCAGGACTATGGACCGACAGGGACTTTGGCCTAAAGTTGGAAGTGAGCAGGACTGTCGACTCAGGACTAGAGGCAGACTCTGGACCTGGCTCTGGAGCAAACTGTGAAGCTGGCTGTAGAGAGAGACTGGCTATGAAGAGAGACTGTGGACCTCACTCTGAAGCAGACTGTGAAGCTGGCCGTAGAGAGAGATTGGCTATGAAGAGAGACTGTGGACCTCACTCTGAAGCAGACTGTGAAGCTGGCCGTAGAGAGAGATTGGCTATGAAGAGAGACTGTGGACCTCACTCTGAAGCAGACTGTGAAGCTGGCTCTGAAGCAATCTGTGGATATGTTCTGTTTTGCCACATCAGCGATGCTTCTAGCTGTGATGAGCAGGATTTTCCATTACAGCTTCATTGTCCACCACAAGCATACCAGGACCACAGACAAAGCGGGGCAAGTAGCCAGGTGAGTGGGGCAGCAGTTGGCTGGGTCCGTGGGCAGCAGGTCCAAGGGAATAGGAACTGGACATACGAAGGCCAGCTTTAAGCCACCTTTAGTTATGTAGCACGTTTATTGCTTTATTTACATTGCACAATAAAAGCAAGGAATTACAATAAAAAGCAATGTAACGTCACATTCATTTCTCTTGTTTAGGTAGTTGTAGCGTTCTCTACAGATTATTTGAATAACTATTATCCCTGTCATTTTATTTGTTGCTGTCTTTTTGGTTGTTAGTGGCCACACTGATAGCTGCACGAGCTAGTTACTTCCTCAGTGCGCCCCCTCTTTTCCATGTTAATGAGATAGGGAGTGGAGGAATTACACTTTCATCAAGCTTCATCTGCCTGCATGAGCCTTGGGGAAGCTTTGTTTTTTCTCACTACAGTGATTGATCACATGAAAGTGTTATGTCTCCATTAAATGGATGTGTAAGTCTGGAACGACTCAGTGCTCCTTCGTTATTGAAACTAGAGTGCTATTCCCATCAATCATTCAGGAGTGTTTAGCTGCCTGGTTATGTGAGCCTCACTATGTGTTAAAGTATCAGAATAAGTGAATTATTATAAGAACAAATGACCACAAAGAAACCACAGCTAATAAGAAGGGACAGGTGAACAGACCTCCCAATTCAGTATGAAAGACTTAACATTTAAGAAAAAAAACATCTGTGGAAAAAGCGTAACCTCACCTGAGCAATTGTTTTGAAAATTGTAAAGCTAGCAATGTAACAAACACCGGAGGTCAGAAATGTTGCTTGGAGCCAAGCTGTGAAATTTAAATACAAACAAAAGGTAAAAAAAAGGAAAAAGAAGAAAAAGATTATCATCATTAGTATTAGTGGTTGTGGTAGTAGTAGCAATAGTAGTTGTAGTATTCGTAGTACTTGTAGTAGTAGTAGTAGTACTAGTGGTAGTAGTAGTAATAGTTCTAGTAGTGGTTGTAGTGGTAGTAGTAGTAGTTGTACTTGTAGTAGTGGTAGTGGTAGTAGTAGTAGTAGTTCTAGTAGTAGTAGTGGTAGTAGTAGTAGTAGTAGTAGTAGTAGTTCTAGTAGTAGTAGTAGTAGTAGTAGTAGTAGTAGTGGTGATGTAGTAGTAGTAGTGGTAGAAGTAGTAATAGTTCTAGTAGTGGTTGTAGTGGTAGTAGTAGTAGTAGTAGTAGTAGTAGTGGTAGTAGTAGTAGTAGTAGTAGTAGTAGTAGTAGTAGTAGTAGTAGTAGTAGTAGTAGTAGTAGTAGTAGTAGTAGTAGTGGTGGTAGTAGTAGTGGTAGTAGTAGTCTTCAGCATGTAATACCTCAGTAATTAAATATATTTTATCACCATAATGTTCATACGTTTTCAGTTAAAATGAACTTTGAAAGTTTTCCCCTTACATGCAGTGGGTTCATATAATCCTTAGTGAAGTATTTTAATTATTTCCTGAGCTAATAATTTGTAATAATGATGAAGTGACATATAATCAATGTTTTAATTTTATCAAATAATTAATCATGACAGACTTATTCTGCTAGTGGAGCATCAAAGTTCATGGTTCTTTTTTAAAACCCATTATCGCAGGCTATGACTTCTAGATTCAATCTTTTTTTCATAACTCAGGACTTTGTCTTATTGTAACTGGGCCTGATTACAGTGGTGCATTTCTGCATCTCTTTAACATCTCAATCACTTGTAATAGGATTGCATCTAATCACAAAGATGTTAGATGGTAGTATGTACATATTTCAATTATCCCTTCAGACTTGTGTGGAGTTGCAGGGGTAATTGTTACCTTGCTTTATCTTTTGTATCACAGAGGGAATGGTGCCGAGAGATTGTTCTCTGACATCCATAAAGATGTGGCATGATCTGGGGAAGAGGGGGGCTAGACTGTAGATTGTCTCTCTCCTCTGAGTAGGAGGCCAGTCCATTATGAGCTGACCTGTGAGGGTCATTTAGAGAAAGTAATCAATCTGAATAACTGAAGAATAACGCCTCTGATTATCATAGGGGGGCAGATGGTGTGGTGTAAATGTTACTATCTATCGAAAAGTCTAGCACATTTTGCAGTCTGCTCTTTTTTTCATTCACCAGCAAATACATCTCCTTCACTCTGTCAAAAAAGTAAAAGGTATCAGTGCATAATTTTCAAGATTCAAAGCCTGTTGCTGTCATTATACTATTTTGTAGAGACTGAGTTATCTTACCAGTATTACAGTAACATCACTAATGCATCAAAGTGGTCTGAATCCCCAGTACCACTATACTTCGCATTGGCAATTTTTGTTCTCTATGGATAAGCACTTATGTTGTGAGAATTTAGACTCTAAACCCATGCCATAAGCTCCAAACAGTGTTGAGCATAACTTTATTATTGGTGTTGAACAGTATAAATTCTAAAAATGTATTAAAATAATTAACTCTGTATTGCTTTATACCACCAAAAATGTATATAAATTGCCTTGTTTTTATTCCTTAATTACTAGAGCTTTTCACGTGATAAATGTAGAAGGTATTAAAAAGTGTTTTTATATTTTTTAAAGTATAATTTCTAAACAATGATATATATTTTCCCCAACTGGCTTTATTTAACAAATTATATCAAAGTTTTTTTTTCACTTGTCCTTAAGTTACTGTCCACCTTGTTATGGCTTTAATATATATCACTTTAAAATATATATATATATATATATTGTATATTGACCTATTTCCTGGGGCTCAGATAACCTATTTGGAGGGAAAACAACTGTGAAAGTTGAAAGTCTCTAACTTGACATAATTACATTTTTTCTTATTTTATCCTATTAGTCAGACATGGTCAATCTTAATAGGTCCACCCTGTTCGAGGAAATATGGCAAAATCATTAAATTCTTTATTTGGTTTCACTTTTATGCTACCCCGCTCTTGCTCACACATTTTTGTTAGAATGTCCACATTGTTATACAGTAGTTCATCCTGTTAGCTCCAAAGACCTAGCAGGACATGCACTTAACATGGACGACATCTAAATAGCATATACAGTCTATGTGCATTTGAGGTTTTATCTTTATTGTTCAATATGGCTTGAAAGATGGAAATATTGATTTTCAGTTTGTATCTCTGAAAGAAAGTCCAGCTGAGATGCAGATGTTACGGGTAATGCCATGATCCTGAACAAAAGAAGCAATACATGCAGAGAAGGAGGGAGAGAGAAAAAGAGAGAGAGAGACAGAGAGAGACAGAGAGAGATGGTGGTAAGATAGGCAGACAGGCAAGAAAAAAACGATCAATGAAGTCAGTGAGGAAGGAGCAAGTAACTGAACAGAATATAAAAGAGTAAGCAGAGCCAAAGCCAGAATACAGTACCAAACACTACACCAGCAAGCCCAGTCACTGATCCTAGACCAGAGTACAGTACCAAAACACTACACCAACAAGACCAGACACTGATCCTAGACCAGAGTACAGTACCAAATACTACACCAGAAAGCCCAGTCACTGATCCTAGACCAGAGTACAGTACCAAAACACTACACCAACAAGACCAGACACTGATCCTAGTGCAGAGTACAGTACCAAACACTACACCAACAATTCCCAACAGTGGGCCTAGTACAGAGACATCAAGGTGAGAGATAAGTGGGTTTTCAATCCAGCAAGGTTTTGTGAATTTTGAAAATGCCCAAAATTCGGGGCAGAGGACACCATGCCATCCGAGCCTGGGCAAGGCAAGAACCTACATCCCAGGAGCTGCTGGCCAACAAGTATACTCTAGTTCCTCAACTGAGCCCTAGGTCAAACAGCACGGTAGCCACATGACAGTGGCACCCTATTGCCTCAACAGGGCCTTCATGGGACTCTTCATAGATGGAGCAACTATAGATGGTGCCCCCTCTTGTTGACCCTCCTTGTTGATGGGGTACAGAGGCAGCAGGCAAAAGGGAGCACTGAGACCCCTTCACTGGCTGGGGTGTGGCAGTGTTCGCCTTTTTTATACTGTGTACACCCTTTGCATTCATCCCCTCCCCCGTAGACTATACCACTGACTACTGTAGTAGTTGCGCTATTGTCCCTTGCTGCTGTAACATTGCAAATTTCCCCAGTGTGGGACTAATAAAGGATAATCTTATCTTATCCATTAAGGCAACTGAGTGCAAAGCTTTCACTTCTTTTGTCAATGGGGCTCCTCTGTTTACCAGGCAGCCGCCACCATGTTCCCTCCTGCAGAAACACAAAGCACAATGGGTTAACTTATCCCTGGATAGGCCAGTTAGCCCCCGGAGAGCAGGGCTTGAGGGACTACTAGCCCCACAACCAACCTATGCCCCCAACCCCACCCCCCAAAAAAAATAAATAAAATGATGGGAAACCAGAATCCCCAGCCTTAGGTCATCCGGGGACGCTACTGAAAGCTTTGGTAGTAGATTTCTCCCTCAAGCAGTGCTCAGGTCTCGGCCTCCTTGCTGCCTCGGATGAGGAAGCCGGAATAGGTCTTCTAAAGAGAGCTCCAGGGCAGAGCGAGCCCCCAACATGCCCTGGGGAACACGACACTAACACACCAGGCTGCCAAATCCACTGGAAAGGAAAGAGAAGAGCCAGCATGCTGACAGACAACAGCAAAAAGTGAAAACAAAACAGGAGACCACAGCTTCATAAAATGGTGGGTTGTTCTGTCACAGGTGAAGAACATGCAGGAAAAAGGAAGAAGTAAATGCAAGGCTCCAACTGAAGAATGTAATGAAAGAAAACAAAAATGAACACAATGGTATACTAATGACAACAAGAGAAGCACAACGTACAGTACACACAGTACAGCACAGAGTACAGCACACACAGTACAGCACACAGTAACCATCAAATGGTCACAAAATGCAAAATGCTTTTAAAGAAACAGAACCCTCTGACAGTGTGGCAACACTCCACCTAAGGGAGGTGTGGCAACAAGTAAACACAGGGACAAACATGCAACTAAAGGTGTAAACATGAACAAAGCCATGTGCAGAGCCACTGGCAGCCAACAGAGGGCTTTTCAAAACTGGACTTTTCAATGAAGAGGAAAATGGAAACTGGAAGGTAAGTTTTTAATTCTCTTTATCGGAAGAATGTGATCATATCATCTGCTGAAAACAAAAGTAAAAAAGAAAAAAAAATTTGAGGAATAATGCCAGTTGCATCACAGCAGGTTGTTACCAATTACATGACAGAAGGGAAAAAATGGTGCTTACTGACAGCATGAAGAATCTGTACAAAAGATTTCTTGCCGAATCCAACGTCCCCTGTCCCTCCCATTTTCGTGTGCCCTCAGACCATCTTGGAATGCGGCTGCCTCCCGTGCAGAGCGTGAAATTTTCCAGTAAAAGATGCATGAAAACATGCTTTACCATCATTTACTTATGTGCAATACAAATACTGACCAGACAGTAGATGTAACAAGGTGTAACCATAAACCCAAATACTTTACACACTCTATATGTCTGTGGTGAGTGTCTCCTCAACATCCTGTTACACTGAAACCCTGACATGTTCCCACAAAATGATTTTTAGGATTATTAGCAAATATTTGATTTGTAGTGGTGGGTTTAAAAGATAGCAATAAGTTAAGTCAAGCCACATTGTCAATTGTGATTTTCACCCCAATCGAAATTTGTCCTCCGCATTTACCCATCTGTGCAGTCAGAACCACACATTCTAGTGATAACTGGGGCTGTGGTGCACGGTGAGAAGGCGGGATCGGGTTAGGTGCCTCAAGGGCACCTCAGTCATGGCCTCAGGCCTGGGAATCGAACCCACGGGCACCCCTAACCACCAGACCATGACTGCAATACTGGCCTAATTCTGTAAATGTCGTGAGAAGGCGGGATCGCCACCACACCACACCTGGCACAGACGCACAGACCCACACACACACACACGTCCCCCCCTTCTCATTCTCCCGAATACTAATCACCTGTGCACGGTATTTGGGATCCCTTCTTAAGCCCACAGGTCCTGTCGTTCAGTGCTGCGCATTGGCCTCACTTGGATGGATCACGCTCCGCTGATCTCAAGGAAGACTCGCTGTTCCTGAACGACGCCTTGGAACCAGTCATCATTATCTTTCTGTTTGTCTTTCTACTGGGCATAATTGCCTTTATTTTTGATTTGTAATCCTTATGAGCATGGAAGATAATAAACACGGAAGCTCGCTACCCTCGCCTCCTGCTGTCTGCCTAAATACGTCACAGTAAAATTGTATTTTCATGGTAGAAGCACATTGGACTCATATTCTAACAATCATTTATCATGTATTAATTAAATAACATTGTGATTTCATTGCGATTTGCCCCACTTAACCACTCTTACATTATAATAGACAGTATTTACAACCCCCACCCCTCCACAACACACACACGAAGAGAACCATGACATCAGATAACATCAGATAATGTGTATCTGCATATATATATATATATATATATATATATATATATATATATATATATATATATATATATATATATATATATATATATATATGTGTGTGTGTGTGTGTGTGTGTGTGTGTGTGTGTGTGTATATGTGTTATATGCTTGAGCATGACTAGCATCAGTTTCCAATGTGTATCTTGTTTCTTTTATAATATAGCCTCACAAAGCTTTCATAACAATGTATGTTTTAATTTCCTGAAAGCTTTGAGGTCCAAAAGCCTGTAAATCAAGAATGACCCAGTCAGCAAAGGTCTTTGTCAGTATTCATTTTTTAATGCTCTTCAACCTGCACACATCTAAACTGAGTGAATTATTCTTTTTTTGCTCTGACAATGACTTTCGGATCTCAGAGGATCGCCTAGAGGACATTTAGTGGAATTGAAAGACAGAACTCAGCTGTTGCTGTTGTATCTATTTCTTCTCTTTTGTGCACATCTCATTGTTACATAATCCTCTCAGGTCCCACTTGAAATCACTGCTGTGGCTAACAGCATATAAAATCAGTTTCTGCTCTCAAAAGAAGTTTGCAAACTGTCAGATGTCTGATCTGTAAAAGGAAGCAGGAAGCCAGTAACTGGGTTTGCATAGCTGATGTTACTTATAACAGCACAATCATTTACAAGCATTAATCACCTTCTCAAAGAAGAGTTGGTTTTGATTGATACAAATATTTTTCTTTATTAATTCGGTATGAGCATCTGAGTGCAGCAAGCTGTTTTTTTCTCTTTCTGAGCTTTTAATCTGCTTGCAGCTCTGCCCTGTCTATCCTGCTTCATCACTTTCAGTCTCTTCTCTTGTTGTTTTGTTATTGTGTTTTGATGGATAGAAAGAGTTTGATTGGCATTACTGCTGACAGCCTCTGCTGGAGCTAAAAACTCCTGAGCCCCAGGCAGTCGGACCTGGCTGTCTACAGATTCCATCACTCTCCCTTTTCATCTAAAACACACAGAAGTCAGAAGTGCACACACAAACACATACCCTCACATACTTATATACAGTGTTGATGTCTGAAACCCTATTGTAGCCTTGGTAGACACTGTCATTATTTCTTGTTCTGCAGCACGTATCGTGTTCTCTAGATAACATTCAGAGTTACTCGACTGAATTCGTAACCTCACACTGTAGGAGGCGCAGTCATGAACAAACCATACAAAAAAAAAATCTGTCATATGTGCATAGAAAAAGTTGAGTTGCTGAGGCCTCCTTGAATCCAAAATCATCAGGTAAGAAGAAAAATCGTTCTTGCTTTTCTTAAAGTCTTAGATCTATTCAGTACTTCAATAACACAAGATGGGACATTCCAATTTAATTTAATTAAAAATAAAATGGATTGACTGCTACTAAATCAACCTGATTTACATGATGAACTCCAAAAGTAATCAAACTTTCTATAAACGTCTGCTTATCTACTGTTCACTCTTAACCATGATATAAAACCCTATCCAGCTAATTGGGGTCTTGAGGACATCTCAGTGCCTGGTATATTAGATTTGGGTTGAACCTATATTCTGCAGAACCAAAGACCAGAAGGAATAGCAAAGATTTGCAGTTTGCAAGGTTAGAATGTAAATTTCACTTTGTGTTTGCCAATTGTGTTCCAGGGTACAGTCTGACTATATCTGCATTACATTGGTACTGTCTAGATTTAATGTTTTTTGTTTTACTTTTTTATGTAACATCCTAATGCTAATCTTAGTATCATCTGCCTTGAGTTCCCCAAAGATGTCTGATAACAGGGAAGGGTTACAATTGAAAACAGTGTTAATTGTCTGGTTGAGATTGGTATTAACTCTAGTCTGTGATGAGTAGGATTATTTTGATCAATTCCTGTAAGGTTGTTGCCTTAATATCATTTAAAATAGATGATTAACATCTAAACAAATTGGTGAAACTTTTACATAATCATAAATAAAGGGATGTATATCTGTATTTCCAATAATGTATTATTACCCAGTGTTCTTATTTGGATCAACAAATTGTAGTATTCTAGTATTCCGTGTAGGTGAGTAATGTACCTCTGGGCTTTGGGAGAGGACAAACAAGGCACAGGTGCTCATGACCAATCACCAGGTGAGTGGGGGCGGATTAGGTGTGTGGTGTGTGTGTATCCGAGCCCTGCGCACCATAATCACAAATTGCTATCCCGTTTTGTTTCTTTTTTTAAGCATATGTTTTAGTTTTACTCAAAATATTGTTTAACTAAGAACATGTTTGGAGCAAGAGCATCCAACTTTTAATGTCAAACCTAATATCATTATGGTCTTATGTAGGTATTATGTAGTTACATAAGACAACAGTGGTATAAAGAGTGACATGAAATTACAGAATAAGTCAAATGTGAGTAGAGTTGGTGTAAATTTAATGGGAGGTCTCGTTTTGATTTAAAAACAATTCTTTTATATATCATTAATATGATTTAAACATCTACTTTTTCTAACAAACTAGTTTTCTGTTCAAAACATCTGTGTACTTCCCTGCTATTTGGACCAGCTCTACATCTTTTACTGCAGCACACTGCAGTTACTCCCTGGATTCTTCAGATATATACTATGATCAGCCATAATGTTACAGAAGAAACAATGGGTTCCATCCTTGCCATGAAACAGTGGACCAGCTCTTCACACGCTTTACACTTTCCCAACTAGTTGCTCAGCATGGAACTTTTCTATGTCTGCATTCTTGGCATTACATCAAGCTAGTTCAGTGTGGGTGTTGGGCTCTGCCAAGGGTGTGTGCCTTATCTGCTGTTTGTGATATTCCATGTGCAGAAGAGCAAGGCATAGCAGAGGGTGGGAGGGCTTCTGGCGAGGGGAATGGGAGGTTGCTATTTGTGTACGATGTTGTCCTTCTGGCTTCCTCACATGGATGTTTCATTGCACACTTGAGTGGTTTGCAGCTGAGCATGAAGTGGTTGGTACGTAGATCAGCATGTCCAAGCCTGTGGCCATGGTTATCTCCTAGAAAATTATGACATGCTGCCTCCAGGTAAGGAGTGAGAACTTTTCATGATGGGAAGAAGAATCATGAGATCGATGATAGGTTAGGTACAGTGGCAGCAGTAATGCACTCTCCGTAAAAGACTTTAGTGGTGAAGATAAAATGAGCTAAAAAATGAACTATAAAACGAAGCTCTCAATTTACCAGTCAATCCCCATCCCCACCCTTACCGTTGGTCATGAACTCTGGGTAATTACTGGAAGAATGAGGTTGCAGGTACAAGATGAACCAAAATGAGATTTTTATGTGGAGTAGTGGGGATCACTCTCCATGACACGGTAAGGAGCTCGGGCATGTAAGAGAAGCCCCGTATTGAGAGGTGTCTGATACAGATCTGTTACAGATTCCTCCCCTCTTCCTGGAGGTATACAAGGCAAAGCCAACCAGCACAAGGCCTTGTTGTAGACCCAGGTCCCACTGGAGGAATTACATCTCACTGCTGGCTTGGGAATGCCTGTGGACTCCCACAGGAGGGGTAGAATAAGTGGCTGACGATAGAGGCATCTGGGCTTTTCTCCGCACTCTATTGCCACCACAAGCCTGACATTGGACTAAGTGGAGAAGACGATAAAGAGGGGTTTGATTGGTATCAGTGTGTGCGTGTGTATGTGTGTGTATGTGTTTGTGGGGGGAGGTGGTGCATGTGCGTGTGTGTGCGTGTGTGTATAACCTTTGCTTTAAATTGTGATCATTTCTATTACCTAAGGGCTAATAGAGTTAAAAGTGGCTAAAGTACATTGAGGATTTTGACAATACACAAATCATAAAATCCAGAGGATATTTAAATTTAGATAACTCAGAATTTCTGAAATGCTGTCTTAGCATTATTTTAGACACAGGGGAACCTGTCTGAAAAACACTCAACTTTAATAAATATTCCATTGTTTTTGGTAATTTTGGTAATTAATGGTCTATCACGGTTTGTGTTAGGATTAGCAGTATAAATTAGATGTTTTGCAAGAAAATTAATTTTTTAACCTTTTGTAATGTTTCAGACCATTAAAGGCATTGTTATAACCTCATGTGTTTGGGTGTGTGTCAATGTATTTCAGGTCTAGCCATTGACGTCAGCAAATTATATGTCACAACTGCTGTTCTTGGCTGATTACCACCTTTGAGTGTCTTTTAAAAGACAGCTGGACCATTAGAACATTGGCTTTAGCTTGCTTGCCTGCTGTCTTTCTGTCTTTGTGTTTTTCTGAATCATTGTCACCTTTGACTGTCATTAAAGTGCTTGACCATTTGCCCATTACTCTTGCCTAAACCCATCAGATTCGGTTGACTTATAGAACAATGGTGAAAACATCATGAATTTATTTTACATATAGGTTATTGAAAGAAAGAAAGAACATTTTGTTAGAAACCCTTTTGTTCTCACTACATTGACAGTTAGACAAGACGTGTATTTAATTTCACTTTTAGGTGTCTCTCTCTAGTTATCTGGTCTCCACTAATTTGAAAACAACAAAAAAGAGCATCAAGTAGTGTTGCTTCCTTGTATGTTACAGCTGTTCCTAGACTGGGGTCTAACAGCATATCATGAAGGAATGTGTGCCAGATTTGGTTTGCAGCCTGCCAAAAATATATGAAACACTTTGCTTTTGCTGGGAACTTTGTAATACACAACAATTCTACTGTGTTTTCTGGAACCTTCCTCACTGACAGTTGAGCCAGAGAACTTGTCATATCCATCTATTATCTTTACCGCTTAATCTCCCTAGTCAGGGTCACGTGGGGGGGCTGGAGCCAATCCCAGCATCACCGGGTGAAGGCAGGGTACACCATGGACAGGTCGACAGACTGCCACATGGCCAACACACACGCACACAGACCCATCTACGGGCAATTTAGAGTGACCAATCAGCATGCATGTCTTTGGACTGTGGGGGGGAAACCAGAGCACCCAGAGAAAACCCCACGCAGGCACAGGGAGAACATGCTACACACAGAACGACCCAGACTGAGAATCAAGCCCTCACCATGTAATATAGATGTTGTGATAGAATGATGTCTAGGTACCTCAGTTTTTATATCAATTCCTGTGCCCCCCAATTGATATAAAAAACTGAGGTACCTATACATCATCTTATTAGCTGAAAAATTCCCTTTAATTTAAATAATGAGTTTGTGTTCAAAAGTAGTTTGTGTAATTGTTGTGCAATTGTCTTAATAGTAAAGCTATTTTTTTCTTGTTTATATGAATTTACCTAAAAAAACAATGTGACTTGTTTTGGTTCCATAAGGAAATGCCTATATTAAATGTAGTACTGGCTGCCCACAATGCTGGAGCAGTCTGTTCTCAGAGAGCTGGCATTTCATCTGCCCTTTATTTGCAACTTTTTCTCAAAACTACATTTTCAAAGAAGCCCTCTGTGCATGTTACAAGTCTATTTTTGATTGCAGTCATAAATTTCTAAAAGCACTTGTCGGTTGTTGGCCTAGGCAGCAGGAATCACTCATGAAAAACTCCACTGCTGAAGATTGAAAGAGTAGAATGAATTTGCTGGGTTTAGATTCATATATCAAGCTGTGGATTTAACCTTAATACTACAGGCAAAATAAAGAGGGGCATGCACTTACAAATACAGAGTAAACCTCTATGCTTATTCTGCACTAGGTCTTTGGAACAGAAAACTCATTTTCTACAAACTCAGTTTGTGGAAAGCTTAGTAACACTTCAATATCAATTAAGCCCCTATTTCATTTCAGCAAGTGATATCAAGCATATCAATATATATATTGGTTATTATTTTATTCATGCTGCTTATTACTGTTAGAACGCTACCAACGTCCACTGTTGTTGGCGGCACCGCAAGCCACATACTGCATACAAAAACTACATTTATGCCTATATTCAGTTAGTGTGAGGCCAGATATCTTTGGCACATTTGTATCTCATTATATATATATCAGTTTTATAGAAACAAGTTTGGTTCATTTATATTTGAAATGTGCAAATTTATTCTGAGAATTAGTGCACAGTACTAGATTTATGACACAGCTTCTTAATTTGCACACAGTACTAAAGTAGTTTACTACAGTTGTTTTTTTGGACTTCAATATATGTCAACCTTACCGTCTATATAAAAAAAAAAAGAATGGAATTATTTTAATGTCAGAGCAAAATATTTAAGGCAGTTTCATGGCTTCGAAAAAAACTTATGTTCTGCCCATTGAGGACATGTTTGTGTGGAACTGCTTTCTCTAAAATAGCGATTGAGTGTAGAATTTAGCATTCAGCCTTCAAGGTAAAAACACCACTCACTCAGGAAACTGAGTGGTAAATGCCTTGACCTTAAAGTAAATAATGCATTCAAATGGCAGTGTTGAAGGAAAATAACACAGCTGATGAATATAACATTATCTCCCATCAACACCACCAGCTTCACTCAGAAATCTCTCAGTAGGTGTGGTAAACCAGGCTTTCCTTTTGTTCCACTAAACCCTGTGTCTGCTAAGTGCTATCCTGTTAAAGAGCAGCACCAGTGAGCAATTCCCACAGTAATCATTTATAAAGGCTCACTGGAGCTCCTCTTGTCAATATTTCCACTTGTATTTAGCATCCTACAGTTTCACTAGCTGCTGAAGCCTTCAGTTCATTAACCGATCATTGCTGCAACGCTGGGGAATCCAAAGATAGACATGGCTGCTCTGGACCACTGCCACTCTGTTGTGATGCAAAAACATCAGACACAAACTATTTTTAGCCTGCGTTGACCTGTAATAACAAATATTATTGCTTTACAGACTTTCTTTGTGGATTCGTGTAAGCTTGAACAGCTCAAAGCCTTGAAGTGACAGAAACTCCCAAAACTGGTTGCCTGCTTTTCCTTTGTACAATTTTAGACATAGTCTAACTTGAATCGGTAATGCTGACTGTGTACATACTCCTAAAATACATGTTTAGCTCAGTTTAGAACAAATGTTATGTGGCATAAGGCCTATATCAGCATGCTTTGCTATATCTCGGTTTTTATGATTTTCTGCATGAACTGTGGTCTCAAGGGGATATTGAAGTGTGTTAGCTGCATGAGGCCAATGGTGCTTTCAAAGCACAGCATTCTGGTTACTCACTGGTATATCGGGCTAGACCATTCATGGTTAACAGTGCTGACAATGTCAATGAATTGCTCCTGGGTGTTGCTCCAGGGACATTTGTTTCTATTTCCCAGCCTTGCAATAGACAACACCTTCTTCTCTAAATGTGGATAGTGTTAAGATGGGGCAGTTTCATCCATTATAGTAAGTGAATAGAGATAATGAGAGAACAAGCTAAATCTTAGCCTAAAAACATGTGGAGTTCTCCTCCAGCTGGGATTTTACTTTTGTATGTCTTGCCTGTCTGTAATCATGTTCTCTTTGACCTGAACTAACACTTCTTTGAGCCAGAGTAATCCTCATTAGTCAGCGGTTACAGGTCGTCATCGCTGACCTTTAGTATAATCACCTATATTTGAAAATGAGGAAATGAAAACTCAGTTCTTGCTTTTATCAAAAGTCTGTGTTCTTCAATTGTTCACTGCAGTGCATTGTTATGCGGTTAGGTTTTGGTTTGCTGGGCATATGGATTACTGGAACTGAAATCAGATATACCTACAGATATAGTCGGAAAATGTAGCCAGAATGCATGGGAGCCAATCACTATATATGAAAATATGTGACCGTGGCATTTTCTAATTAATAATTATTTTATTCAAATAAGAATCACTTTAACCTACCTCCTACCTCAGACATAGAAACTGGCAAAAGTATCTACAGTATAGTATGGTTGCATTTATCAAGATTCATAAAAATCTACTCAACCTCCTACCATCTGGTAAAGGCTGGAGGACCATCTACTCCCAGATATCCAGACAACAGAACACTGTCTATCCCTACTGAGTAAAACTTCATAACTGAAGAACTTCAGTTTTTCCTCTACAACTGACACTGATCACTTATTACTCTCTGTAACATGTATGTTCACGTATATGTGTATAATGTCCTGTAGTTTTACGCATACATATACAATATTTTTTTGCTTCATTTATTATTGTTGCATTACACGTCCTTATATTTATTATTTTTTCTCACTTTTGAGCTATTATTGTATACTGTGACAGCATGTGACCCCCATCAGGTGGTGTTGCACATGGATATTTCTTTTTGATTCCATTTTCTGTTTCACATGTCCCCTGTTTCATTTACATGCTTTTCACCATTCATAAACTAGTTTAGATTGAATATTGGTACATTTTGTTCGAATGTTTAATATTGTGCACATGATGCACCTGTAACAAAAGAGACAACATAAACAAAAGCCACATTGTTCCTGCCACCACAGTCTGATGGAGCCAGCTGAGGGGTGTTAGGAGTATCTCACATACAATTTACAACTCCAGTGGGAGTCACTTTGATACTGTATCAGGATAGCCAATTCCTTTTTATAAGCAAAACATTTCTAAAGACATCTAAAGTCCCCAAAACACAGAAAGAGTAGAATAAACGTAACCAATATTTTCAGCATTAACAGATTTTTCAAAAAGTCATTAACTTGTTAGTTGTTTTGGAGGTTACCACAAAATCTTAGAACTTGAACAACTCCTATAATTTCTATTGTGGAAAATATCTTTCAATATCTTTCAAATTCATAAAACCTTGAAACCATCTCTGTAGTTTTTTGTCTTCATAGAATTTTGTATTTATGAAATGTATAAAAGTCTTGTAGGCAGTTTTTCTTGGGTGTGAAGCACAATTGCGGCCGACATTTTCTGGCACATTTGAGCACATTTGGCACATTTTGGTTTGAGCTGTGCAGCCCACTTTCTGGCAATGACCTTGCTTGTCCGAATAGAATGGCCAGTGCGCCACACCAGCTTTCCTGACCCCTTGTTGTGGCATTGATTCCCTCTTTCTCTGCCATCTCAAGTCAGACCCCTCAGAGTTGGGTCAGCCAGGTCTCAGGTGACTGCTTGCCCCTTGGTTTCAAAGTACTTCAACCACTGATGTCTTAAATTCTCTAAGACCAAGCTCGTCTTTGCCTTTTTGGTCACATGCATGATAGTCCCTGTGGACACACCACAGTGGTTTACACTGGGCATGTCCATGATATGAAGGAAACGCGCAAGTAGCACTTTTGAGGTCTTATCTTTGTATGTACGGGGCAATCAAAGAATCCATCAAGTCCAGGACAAGTCAAACCTTATTATAGGTCAAGCAGAGGATGGACATTGAACATCTGTGACCTCGCTCAGGTTCCTGGGCCAACTCTGTGCAGCGCAAATTGAATAGGCCCTTGTAAATGTGCTCAGTGGTTTTACTGTGCAGTTGTCCTGCACGTTCTTGCAATAAGCTTCCTTCCCTCATAAGTGGCTACTCTTTCATCAAAAGCTCTACAACCCATTGTCTTCAGAGTCACTTTTCAGTGAACAATCCTTCAGTCTGTGCCAAGGCAGTAGATCTTCTTTGCCATTTCTATTTCAAGGTCTGTGCTTGTGAACCACTTGTCGTAGTTGACGTTTCCTCTTGTTCTATAATGGATGCCAGTGTCAGGACTATGTTACAGGTGGCACCAAGGTCAGGTTATCCATTCACTGGTTGGATCTTGCCTGTATGAAACTCAAAGTTATATACAATGCCCTTGGAGTCACAGAGCATATAAGCATTGTAACCCCACTTATGGTGCTTGTTTGGGTTGCACAACTTCAGGTGAGTCTTTCCTTTGTTAGGGATTATTTGCTCATCTACACTAAGATATTCATCCATTGGAATACCACACATGCTGTTAAGAGGCTTCAGCTTGAATGATGGATCTCTGTATGTGTTTGCAGGGATGATGCACAGGCTGTTGTCCTTCAAATGAACGTCGGCTTTGATTTGCTCCCATCTTCTCATAGGTATTATATCCACAATCTTGGCAATGCGTGTGCCAGCCTGCCAGCACATCCATGTTGCTAGGATCCCATAAATGGATGTATGAAAAGCTATCCCAATAAACTGACACCTCTGACACTGGTGGAAGTTGACCTGACCAGACTGGGGCAGGATAGTGTACATAAGCCCGAATCCTCCAAAGCAGCCTATGACTTGCTGCCCCCAACTGACATATGTCTTGACCACCATTTTCAGCCTCACTCTATTCACCTGCACCTTTGTACATCTTGCCCAGTCCTATTGTCATATATAATACACTAAAATGGTTAAAGCCAGATCCATTAAATGGTCAAAGCCCAATCCATACCTCAATACCTCAATCCATACCTCCCCGGAGGAAAAGGAGTCACGCCACCCAGACCCAGGAGCCGACGCAAGCTCCTGTTCCATCAGAGGCAGGGAGAGGGACCTCGGAAGCCGCGACGGGAGGGGGGTTCAGACCGACCACCCCAGCGGGACCCTCCCCAATGGGCGCGGGGTTGCAGGCTGGAAAGCCTGCCCATCTATTTCCCCTGCTCTCTATTCCTGTGTTTGTGTCAGTCCCCGTGTTTATTCCGAATCACCTTCTCCCTATGTTGCCTATGTTAGTCAGTGTGCCTGTGTGTGTCTCTGTGTCTGTGCCGATGTTTTTGTCTAACGTGTTTTCCCCTGTCTTCCCAGGGAGGTGGGTCTGAGGTGCGTGGCTGTGCTGTTCCCCCCTCGGGGGGCGACGATGCCCGGAGGCCGGATTTCCCGGCGACCACGGGACCGCCCATAGGTGTGGATCCGAGGCGTCACAACTTCGCTGGGTACTCCGTGGCCGAGTAGCCCCTTGGGGGAGGGCTATGTCACGGTTAGCCCCGGATCCCTCCCCTGTGGGCGTGTGTTTATGTTGTCGATCTCCTTATGTGTATTTCCGTGGGTGTGTGTGTGTCGGGATGAGTGTGTTCATTCGTCGCACCTGTAGCTTGTCTCGTCTTCACGAGGGGTTAGCGTGGTTTGTCTATTTAATGTGTGCTTGCGCAGTGTCCCATGCTCGTCTTTGTTGAGTCACATCTGTGGAGCCGTGTGTGTTCATTTGTTATGTGTAGCGCTAATAGCGCTGAATCAACGAATAAATAAAAGGAAAAGTGCATTCCTTCCGTCACGGTCGCTCATTTATTCAACAGAATCTTGAACTCTAACCTACTGTAGTGGCTGTGATATATTCTCTGAGTAGAAGACAATGCCCTTTTGTAAGTCTTTCTAGAAAAGGGCATCTACCAAATGCCCAAAAATGTAAATGTAAATGTATAATGTAAATGTAATATAACATCATCATGTGAGCTCATGCCCTCACTGTCTTAACTAGGTTGAGCATGCTTTCTCTCTGTTCCATAAAATATACTGGTTGTCACGGTGAGAAGGCGGGATCGCCACCAGAGGGCACCCGCGAGGACACCTCGCACACGTCACACCCTCACTTGGCACCGACACACCCCCACACAGACCCGGTCACTCCCACCTTCCCACTCACCTGAGTACTGACACCTGTGCACGGTATTCAAGGTTATTATTTAAGCCCACAGGTCCTGTCGTTCAGGGCTGCACATTGGCCCTACCTGGAAGGAACCCACTCTGCTGTCATTCCAGGAGTTCTGCTGCTGTCCTGAACGACACCTTGCATCTACGAAGACTCTCCTTATTGTTTCTCCTTTTTGGGGCAGAGTGCCTATATTGGTGTTGGACCTTGTTCTAGAGAATGGAAGATAATAGAAAGTCAAGGCTCGCTACCCTCGCCTCCTGCTGTGAACCTAATCCCGTTACAGAATGTGCAGCCTGGTGCAGCAGGAGGTAGTGAGCCTTCGGCCATTGAAGTGTTAAATGCCCAAGGCATTGTTCTGGAGCAGCACCATCGAGAAATGGGTGAGTTGCGAGCACTAATGCAAACTCTAACCACCTGTGTTCAGACGTTATCTCAGCAGGCTAGTAATCCCTCTACCCAGCGGATTGAGGGGGTAAGACTACCTCTGGCACCCCCAGAGCCGTCGACGGAGACCCTGAAAAATGCGAAGGATTCCTGGCCCAATGTGGTCTCTACTTCCGGTATCAGGAGAATCTCACGGACCAGGCGAAAATATCCTTCGTTATTTCAAGACTTAGCGGTAAGGCCCTGACTTGGGGAGCCGCGTTATTAGCAGGGGAGTCGCCCCTCCTATCTAGGTTCGATACATTTATTAATGAACTGAAAGAAGTATTTCACCACCCACGCCAAGGGAGGGCGTGTGGTCAAACCCTATTAAACCTGAGACAAGGGAATAAGACGGCCGCTGCATTCGCCCTCGAATTCCGCCCACGACAGCGGCGGGGAGCGGGTGGAACGATGCGGCATTAACCGACGATTTCTAGCGGCATTAAAACCGCAACTACGAGCCGAACTTCGCATGCAGGCAGGAGGAACAAACATTCAACTCGGTGGTCAGAATGGCCATCACATGCGACCGGCTCCTTCAGGAGAGCAGCTCCACTGGCGGACGCGCGAGGGCATTTAGACCCCGATCACCCCCTGCACCTAGAAGAGACTGGAGACCGCCAGAACCGATGCAGCTGGGCGCCACGGAACCAGCAGAGGAGGATCGTGCTCACCCGAGCAAACGAAACGGCCCGGTGAGTAGATCCATGATGAACCAATTGCTCACTATAAAGGTGGAAATTACTTACCAGGGGATGTGTTGTGGCGTTTATGCCCTAGTGGACTCGGGAGCCGCGGGGAACGTGATGACCGCGGACCTGGCAAGGAAGATGCGCTTGCCGTTGAAGGACCTGGAACGGCCGAGAAGAGTGCGTGCACTGGACGGCAGGCCTGTGGGTGGCGGGGTTATGAGTCAACACACCCCCCCTCACTCTCACGGTTCAAGGGCACTCCTCGTCACAAATATTTTGCGTTCTTCCCAACTTAACTTATGATCTCACCTTAGGGCTTCCCTGGTTCCGACAGTTCCATCCCATCCTTAACTGGTATGATGGTCACATTTCACACTGGAGTGCACCTACAACAGTCACACAGAGCCCTCCGAGCCACGCCCCCTTGCTACTGACTTCCACCACCATCGAGAGTCCTAGCGTGGCAAGTGAAATCAAGATTCCCTCCCAGTATAAGGAGATGGCCGATGTATTCAGTCCCTCGAAGGCGATTCAGCTCCCTCCGCATCGCCCATGGGACTTCAAAATTGAGCTTAAAGAGGGCAGTGTTCCCCCGAGAGGCCGGGTATATCCTCTGTCGTTGGAAGAGGAGAAAGCCATGCAGCAGTATGTCCAGGAGGCATTAGCGCAGGGCTATATCGTCCCCTCCACCTCGCCTGCCTCAGCCAGCGTATTCTTTGTCAAAAAGAGAGGCGGTGGTCTGAGGCCATGCGTGGATTATCGGGGCTCAATTCCCTCTTGGTGAACTACGCTTATCCGCTGCCTCTGGTGCCGTCGGGCGCTGGAGCAGTTGCGAGATGCGGTAGTTTTCACCAAACTCGATCTGCGCAGCGCCTACAACCTCATCCGCGTACGTGAAGGGGATGAGTGGAAGACGGCATTTAGTACCCGCTCCGGGCACTACGAGTACCGGGTCTTGCCATATGGCTTGGCTTCGGCTCCGTCGGTCTTCCAGGCGTACATCAACGGTTCTGCGTGAGTACTTGAATAAATGTGTTATCGCTTATATCGATGACATCCTCATTTATTCTTCCTCCGCAGAACAACATGAGCATGATGTGCGGGCCGTCCTCCGCACTCTCCTGCGCAATAAACTATATTGCAAGTTGGAGAAGTGCGAGTTCCATCTGCGGGAATTAAATTTCCTGGGCTACACCATCAAGCCGGTGCCGTGCACATGCAAGCCAGCAAGGTGGAGGCGGTGACTGGATGGAATCGTCCTCACACACGTCGCGAGCTGCAGAGGTTTCTGGGCTTCGCGAACTTTTATAGGAGATTCATCCGCGGTTTTAGCTCTATCGCGAAGCCGTTAACGGACTTGCTGCGTGGTGGACTCAAAAGTCTGGCCTGGACAGAGGAGGCTGAAAACGCCTTTTAACGCTCTGAAGCAGGCTTTCGTCACCGCGCCTGTCCTTCATCAGCCTGATCCCACGAAGCCTTTTATAGTAGAGGTGGACGCCTCCAATGTGGGAGTGGGGGCGGTGTTGTCGCAAAGATTCAAGAAAGGTAGCCTCCTAAGACCCATCGCCTTTTTCTCTCGTAAGCTTTCTTCAGCGGAGCAAAATTATGGAGTGGGCGACAGAGAGCTGCTGGCGATGCGTCTCGCTTTCGCAGAATGGAGACACTGGCTCGAGGGAGCTAGGCATCCCTTTCTAGTTCTTACTGATCATAAGAATTTAGAATATTTGGGAACCACCAGAGAATGAATGCCCGAAAGGAACGCTGGTCCTTGTTTTTCTCCGTTTCCAATTCCAGGTGACGTACCGGCCCGGGAGAAAAAATACACGCCGACGCACTATCACGTTCATTTCCAGGCAGTGCGGACTCGACCAGTGATGAACCTGTCCTACCTCCCGAATGCTTTGTTGGAGCTCTTCAATGGGAGATTGATCGGGCTATAGACGCCGCTAATCCTCATCCCAACTGTCCTCCGCATCGCAGGTATGTGCCCCCCGCGCAGCGCACCGCTCTGATACAGTGGGCACATGCTTCTCTAGGCACGGGACACCCCGGATCCACCAGAACCTCCCAGCTTCTGGGCGCTCGTTATTGGTGGCCTGGAATGCATCGGGACATCCTCCATCACGTGGGGTCCTGTGCAGTGTGTGCGCGCAGCAAGGTGCCGAGGACGCCGCCCGCGGGTAAGCTGCTACCCCTGCCCATACCCAAACAGCCATGGGCGCACCTAGCCGTCGATTTTCTCACTGACTTACCGGTTTCAGAAGGCAATAACACCATCCTGGTTGTCGTGGACCGGTTTTCGAAGATGGTGCGCTTCCTACCCCTGCCCGGACTGCCAACTGCCTGGGAGACTGCGGATCTCCTGTTCAGGCACGTGTTTCGGCAGTTCGGCTTGCCCGAGGACATTGTGTCTGACAGGGGACCGCAGTTCACATCGCGAGTCTGGCGTGAATTCCTGTCTAAGCTCAATGTGACCGTCAGCCTCACGTCAGGCTACCACCCCCAGGCAAACGGGCAGGTGGAAAGGGTTAACCAAGAACTGGGAAGATTCTTGAGGGCATATTGCAGTGAACATCAGGAGGCGTGGTGTTCACTACTAGCATGGGCGGAATACGCACAAAATTCTCTCACACAGGCCAGCACGGGAAAGACCCCGTTTGAGTGCGTGTTTGGGAGACAACCTCCGTTATACCCCTGGAACGTTGCCGCTTCCGACCAGCCTCAAATAGAGGACTGGTGTAAGAGGAGTGAGAGCGTATGGGAAGATACTCATCAACGGTTAAGAACAGCGGTGAGTAGGTTTCAGAGAAAGGCAGATCGCAGAAGATCCGGCCACGAATACAAGGTGGGCGATAAAGTGTGGGTCTCCACAAAGGACGGTAGGCTGGGAGGCTCAGGTAAGCTTCAAGCTCGCTACGTGGGGCCGTACACGATTACGCAATGCATAAACCGTGTGACTTTTAAGGTGGGTCTACCAGGAGATCGCCGAGTTTCACGAGCCTTCCATACCTCCGCCCTCAAGCCCTATAAGGAGGGTCCGCTCGGAGAAAGAGAGGAGCAACCTCCCCCGTCTCCGACAATGCTAGAGGACGGTCCAGTCTACCAGGTCAACAAGCTCCTCGATTCCAGATACCGGCGAGGAGGTCTTCATTATCTGGTAGATTGGGAGGGATACGGGCCGGAAGAAAGAAGCTGGGTTCCCGCATCACAGGTATTAGATCCCTCCTTAATCGCCGACTACCACCGCGAATTCCCTAACCGGCCAGCCCGCCACCAGAGGGCACCCGCGAGGACACCTCGTACACGTCACACCCTCACTTGGCACCGACACACCCCCACACAGACCCGGTCACTCCCACCTTCCCACTCACCTGAGTACTGACACCTGTGCACGGTATTCAAGGTTATTATTTAAGCCCACAGGTCCTGTCGTTCAGGGCTGCACATTGGCCCTACCTGGAAGGAACCCACTCTGCTGTCATTCCAGGAGTTCTGCTGCTGTCCTGAACGACACCTTGCATCTACGAAGACTCTCCTTATTGTTTCTCCTTTTTGGGGCAGAGTGCCTATATTTGTGTTGTACCTTATTCTAAAGAATGGAAGATAATAAAAGTCAAGGCTCGCTACCCTCGCCTCCTGCTGTGAACCTAATCCCGTTACACTGGTATCCTAAAGACATAAAACTGTTAATTGCATCTGACTTTGTAATAGCTGCAATGGTACCATATTGTTGTAAAATTGTATCCCGTAAACATATTGAGCTACATACATTTTTTGGAAGGGACACAATTGCATTATCTACCACAAAATGAACATACCACGGCACCTTCCTGCCATGTGGCCCAAAGCATAGCACTGTGTCACTTCCCCTCAAAAACAAAAAAAAATCCTTCTGTTATTTAGAATTGACTATAGGCAATTTTAAAAATCCTACAGCTCTCTGAACACAAAAGCAATAATACATTTTATTTTTTTAACTGGACATCATTTATAAATGATTTTGACCCATTTGGGATAACATTTTTCCAAGTCATAATGCTATTCAAAAATAGTGTCACGATATGGGGACCCCCTACCGGTCGCCTCCATGCACAGCGGCAGTATTTGATGTTGTCTTGTTGTTGTGTTGTGATCGTCCCTCAGGTGGGTGGGGCTTACTATAATCCCCCGCACCTGAGGGCCGTTTGTCCATCTATATATGTCTTGTCTTTGTACCAGTTGACTGCTGTTTATTGTATCCTTAATTTGGATCTTGTCACGGGTTATCATTAAATCCTCCTTTTTCCCCTCCTTTTTTTGAATTAGTACACATTCAGCAACTGATGGTTTGCATCACAGTGTCATTCACTGTGGTTCAGTTTATTACTACTAAACAAAAAAAATGTTTTACATGCCACAATGATACAATTTTGTTCATCAAAATGTTTTAAGGGACAGTTAACTGAGGATATATACAATTAGACTGAATGCTGTGAGAGCCATAGAAACAAAAAAAACAAATCGATATTTTGGACAGATGAATCAAATCCTAGCTCATCAGTGTGATCCTCTGGGATCACTGAAGCCTCCAAATTTTAGCCACCTTTCACCCATTCAATTCCCCTCAAATTCCAATTATAGCTCACAATAAATCCCCAACATCTTGTACACCTGGGTTTGCCAGTGTACTGCATCTAAAAGGTTTTGAAATCAGCACCACTTTATCAATATTTTCTCACTACACAAGTGTTTCTACAGGCTGAGTATGCTATGTAAAAATGAGGGGTATAGGAGAGAGAGAGAGGTCCAGGCAAGTCAATTGTGCTAGTATGCTAAATCATTTATTATGATTTTAAAATGCAAACTATCATTTGAAAGCTCAAGTTCATAAGTTAATATGACATACTTTATCAGTATATTGTACGTGAGTGGAGTTTTTATTAGGAATTGTATGGGACATTTTTTTTTCTGTATGGACCTGAGCGTAAGTGCATACGTTGTTTGAATATCATATCTAATTAATACTCTAAAATGCCATATCTTTAATTATCACATACTTCATTTTTCCATTATAGATTGTATCTCTTGAACTATGAACAGATGAACGGGAGCCCACACTGAGTGCTAATTAAAGCTTGTTTCATGTTTAACCCTCTTAATCTTTCATTAGCCAGTTCCATATATGCCTGCAGCCTCTCACCCAAACCACAGTATTTGCGAAGAGATTTCAAACCTGTCAGATGTTGTTTTTGGACCACATGAAATAGAACATTGCCTACAGATGTTCTAGAGGTCGCATCCTACATGATAGTTCTATCACCAGTTTCTGGGTTTTTTCTGGGATTGCTCATTTCTCAAAGAAAGATGAGTTCCAGAGAAAGGTATTTTTATTCCGATTTTCTTTTGTTGAAAGTTTTTTTGAAATGGACACACTTTCATGTCAAAGGGCACACAACCTATGAAGGTTCAACTTTCACTCAAAGAAGGAAAAAAGTTCAAGTATTGTTCTTTGTGTCATATTTGGGAGATTTATAAAATTTTAAATATATTTAATAAAATATAAAATATATTTTGTATATTTGGGAAATATGTAATTTTGTCTCTTCCCTTTAGCAGGTTGTACATTATAGCATCAGATACATATTATAAATGTCATGCTTTTACTGACTTTCCTTTTCATATTTTCATTGCACATTCTTATCTCCTAATACTCACATTTAAAGGTGCAATGACAATAGTCCTTTGTAATAGTTGCACTGGAAAAATCCAATTTTAATGCCATACATTTTCTAGAATTACTTAAAAATATTCTATCATATGCACACATTATAACTGTTAACCTGGAACTGTTAATAATTCCAGTGGAATTAATTCCAGTTTGTGGAGTTAAGTCCTCTTGTATATCTTAGCATGTGCAAATGTTTTTTATGCATATATATTTTTGTGAAATGTTCTTTGTAGATTTCTACTGAACGTTTCTACACTTCCTAAGAATCATCAGCAGGCTTGTTTGAGAGAGATGTTCAAAATTGCAGTGAAGTACACAAGGTTGCCAGAGAAACAAAGCATTTAGGACAGAGGTCCTTCATCAGCTGTAAAAGTAAAGTGTTTCTGAATTTGCCTGAAGAACCACAGCTGATGAAGGACCTCTGTCCAAAATATTCTGCTTCTTTGGAAACGTTGTGTACCTCAATACGATTTTGAATATAAACAGTATATATATATATATATATATATATATATATATATATATATATATATATATATATATATATATATAGAGAGAGAGAGAGAGAGAGAGAGAGAGATAGCAGTTAGATAATAACTGTGTCTGCCACACCACTGAAGGATTCTCTCTGTGAACTAATCTCTCTTGCCTTTGTCCCAGTCAGTCCATTCTCCGGTTGACCGAGAGTCACTGGTAAAGCCTGTTGAATGCAGTCTTCCCTGATCAAGGCTATTCAGATGTGCTTCTACACATGGACAGAAAGGGGGTCAAGCAGAAGCTGGAAACTTTATCGTGTGATAAATTCAGCTCAGACAATCAGAAACTAAATTCACACATAGAGAAAGAAGGGCAATGACGAAGGACATCTTTACTGCCTTCAGGCTGAATCCTATTAATTGATTTTTTTTACATTTGAGGACACCCCCTTTTCCATGGTTTCTGTCCCTCACTTTCAGTTTAAGCATGGGAAAATGTGCAACAGGCTGAAGTGAATTAGGGCAAAGCAAAGAACAATTGATATTTTGTATCCGTGACATTTGAAACTCTAGTAGAGAAAGCAAAGGGGGAGACAGAGAGAGAGAGAGAGAGAGAGAGAGAGAGACAGTTGAGATAAGAGTGTATTAGTAGAAAAACTAGAAGGTACAATATGTGGCCAAAAGGACACCCTCCTTATTAGTGAGTTAAAGCCTCTGGAAGCAGCATTAGCAAAAAAACTATGATAATAGCTCAACTTCAAGAGGACTTTAAAATTAACTTCATCCTGGCAATCTCTACAATATGTCTACCCTAAATTATTAAATCAGAATATCTCTGTCTCTATCAGATTCTGCTCTGCCTCTCTCTCTCTTTCTTTTTCTCTGGGTTTGAAGGCTTTAATGAATTGCATTGCATTGTAAAGAATCTCTGCACCAATATGATTAAAGATAAGAAATATGTGACACAAACATTCACTAAATATCAAGATATGAGAGAATATCAGAGTTTTATACTGTCTGTATAACACATAATAGCCTTGGCAGGGGGAGAGTTGTACTTCTGTACCAAATTGTGGCAAAATGAGAATTTGAAGAACTTCGAAAACTATCTTTTTCTTCTTCTAAAGACAGGAACGCTATTACACTGCTAAAAGGCCCAATGACAAAACATTGCATGTACTGAAAAAAGCATGCAATAATTAGTGTCAATAATTTATTGACAAAACTATATGCAAAAAATAAAAGGACAGACTAGAGAGATTTGGTGTGATTTAAGTGTGTTTCCTTGCCTTTCCTTTCCTTACAGGTAAAGAACAGCGCAACATCAGCTCACAGAGCAAACAGCTATAGCCGCATGTGGTATAATGTGTATAATGCATTCAGTCTCCTTGCAGGCCACCAGGTACAGAACAACCATTCAAGGAGCAGTTAATTTAACCAAGAGAAACTAAAGACAGGCAGACTTGGCTGAGGAGCTCGTGAAGGAGAAAGGAGAGGCTCTCTGTGCTGAGAGGTCCCTAAAGACACTGAGAGGCAGTTCACACTAAAATTGAGAGCATTTCTATTTGAAGGTGGTCCATTCTCCTGTGAGACTCTAAGTCTCAAATCTGAACAAATGGGGAGGGAAAAAAACTTAAAACAGAAATCCCATGAGAGCAACATGGTTTAATGTTCTATTGGCGAATCAGTTCTGGTCTTTTCTGTAAGAGTTACAGTTATTACTGACCTAGAAAAGAACCCAGAGTTCCATAACTAGTCCAGCTGTGAGAGAGGTGCACTCAGAAGGAACTCGTGGTCAAGGGTGAGAAACCAAGTAGGACAGGTAGGTAATTTTATAAAGAAACAAACATTAAGGAGGGTGATATGGGTTAAGAGAGTAATAGAAGAGGAGAGGATGTTCATTCAACCAAGTTTCAAAGTCACGAGAAAATATTCTTGATACTGACCAAACACAACAAATAACTTACCTCAAAGAGAAGAGAAGAGAAGAAGTGAAGAATGTGTCAAATTTGCTGACTCTAGTGAAAGAGAAGGATTCTATGCATAAATTATGTACAATTATTTAACAGAAATAAAGACAAAAGACCTAATGAAAACTGTTAGAACACTTGTTTGGAAATGAACACATAGGTCAAACAGAGCTCCTAACAAGCTTCACCCTGACTGAACTCCAGAATTCAGATTTAATTCAGATCCTAAAAAATTATTTACCACTACTATGTCCTAAGTCTAAAACTTTTAACATATGAGTTAATTTCATAGGTCTGTTTACATGAACTAGCATAGCTTACAAAACCTCCTTCATAATTCAAATATACACTATATTGCCAAAAGTATTCGCTCACCTTCCTTGACTCACATACCAGGGTGGGTGTAATGTTATGAATAAGTATATTTAGAGACAAATTTAGGAAAACACGCATAAACAGAAAAAAGGCCCCTGCAGCTCAGAGGGTTAAGTGACATCCGATTCCTAATCCATAGGGTTCAATATGATGATGGTTCACACTTTGCAGCTAGAACAGCTTCATCTCTTCTGGGAAGGCTGGCCACAAGGTTTAGGAGTGTATTTATGGGGATTTTTGACCATTCTTCCAGAAGCACATTTGTGAGGTCACATACTGATGTTGGACGAGAAGGCCTGGCTCTCAGTCTCCGCTCTAATTCATCCCAAAGGTGTTCTATCGGGTTGAGGTCAGGACTCTGTGCAGGCCAGTCAAGTTCATCCACACCAAGCTCTGCCATCTATGTCTTTATGGACCTTGCTTTGTGCACTGGTGCACAGTCATGTTGGAAGAGGAAGGGGCCAGCTACAAAGTTGGGAGCATGGAATTGTCCAAAATGTCTTGGTATGCTGAAGCATTCAGAGTTTCATTCACTGGAACTAAGGGGCCATGCCACATGAAGTTTGGATGTCTGTTCCACTGCTGATTTACTCCACTGCAAACACTTTGCATTGACTTCTTAATGTATGGCTATGCAGCTTCAGCATTCCATGAAGCTCTGACCCTTGAGTCAGTCTCCGTCAGATTATGTCTGTAGCCTACCACTTCATGGCTGAGTTTGCTGTCTGTCATTCCCAAACACTTCAATTTTCTTATAATACAGCTGACAGTTGACTTTTGAAATTTTTATGACTTTAATTTCACGACTGGATTTTTGGACAGGTTCCTATCACAGTTCCACGCTGGAATTCACTTAGCCCCTGAGAGCGACCCATTCTTTCACTAATGTTTGTAAAAACAGTCTGCATGCCTGGGTGCTTAATTTTTTACACCAATCATGGAAGTGATTGGAACACCTGATTCTGATCATTTGGATGGGTAGAGCGAATACCTTTGGTAATATAGTGTACATTTACCCACAACAAAACACTCTTGCTCTGTAGCGGTCACTGAGAATTGAAATCATGAAGGATGGCTCTCCAAAAAATGCCCTCTGACCTCATCACTCCAGGAGTGATACTGTTGTTTTGGAAAAGGTCAAAGAAGCCTGAGATAGCAGAATCTTAAAATTAGTGTTTACATGTCTGGCCATGATGACCGGACTGTACTTATTGTGTGATCAAATCTCAGTATGTTTAGCAGCCTTAGTAACACTAATATCTATAAATTGCTGTACCTACAGTAAGTGAGCTGCCTGCATCATAGGATGATAGTCTTGGGAACTCAGTGAAAAAAGCCAATATTGCAGAAAATATCTAGGTAATATGACAGCACTGCACTGTATAAATGCCAAATCTATACCTCGGTGAGGATAGCCCTGTATTGGGAGGATCTACTGTACCAGTTACAATAACGGCTCAGTTAACTGCCAGGATTATGAAATCTAGGCCTGATTTAGTTAGAGGTTTACTTACCACCGCTCACACTCCTGGCCTTGGCCCCACCCCTTTTCCCACCATCCTACTCATCAACTGCCACACCCTTATCTACCTGCTCCACGTTGCACTTCATATAGAATGTGCACCTCACCAAGTTCTGAGTCATTCATCTTTTGTTCACTTGTGATAGTGGATTGTTTCTTCTCTCTATCTCTGCCTCACCAAGTTTAATCTATTTGCTGATCGACTGACCCTTCCCTGCTCTGTTGGCTTCATATTTCCTTAATCCCTTTAATCGCATCTAGACTGTTTCCTGGTGTGACAGAATTGGATGCATCTCTGGCTCACTGGATAGCAGGTTAAACAAAAATGAATTATTAAAATAACATGACATTTACGTTAGGATGACTCCTCTATACATTACTGTGTGATCTAATATTGTTCTGCACTTTAATGCAGATAAAAGACCATTTTTTAAACTTAAATCATATTTTCAAGTAGGACACTTATTTAATAATTTATAATATACTTATTATTCAAAAATGATCATTTTTGTTTTAATTGGTGCTGCTATTCGGTACACCTGTGCTTTCAGAAGACAAATTGTGAACTTCCCCAGTGTGGGAGTAATAAAGGCTTGTCTTATTGTATCTCCCTCAGTTGTTCAAAAGCTTGTCACTGTGGCCAATTTGTCATGTGAAAACCATGAGAATTTGATCACTCTATGCAACAGCGATGAAGGCATTTTATTAGAAAATCTAATATGATCTTTCGCAAGCTGCTTGCTATAATAAAACAGCCTGACTCTGAGGCTAATAACCATACAGATCCATACCACTTAGAACTTACTATAAGATTCTTGTCGCACCCTTTATCCTTCTAGGTGTTAAATATGTTTACGATGTTTGCTCTTCAGAAGGAAAACTCTCATGCTGTCTTACAGAAACCCATGAACTGTGTCTGATGGCAGTACTCTCACAATACCAAATTTTCTTTGCTAAAAAACAAATAGCCTGCTCAACAAGAATATCTAAACGTATTGCTTTTGAACATCTGAGTTTTACTTTTGAAGTATTTGCATATATGTTTTTCCCCTCACAGTGATATTGTAACGTTGTGGAGCTTGGAGACGGACACAAGTGCTGAGTAGACGAGTTAATAGTCGAGAGGTTAATAGTTTCGTGTAGCCTAACCATGGCGACACAGAGGGCACGGTGACGACGAGACATATTAACAGAATACTAAGACAGACAGGAATAATAAACATAACATACAAGAGGACCATATACAAACAGGAAAACCAAAAACAACTAAGACGGACTAGAACCAATGAACAAGACCAAACCAGATACAGCGAAGAATAGAAATTCATAGAGAAACCGGCAAAGCTTCAAACATATAATGAAACATTGAACTAGGAAAACCTAACCGTGGAATAGCTCAGATACATACAGAAGCTTAACCAGAATCCGTTTAGCAAATATGCGAGTGTGACGGGCAGGAGGTGCGAACGAAAAGGAAGCGATCACGCCAAGTCTCAGAGAAAAAGAGGGGTTTAATGAATAACGTGCGCAAACCAAAAACCCGTGCACTCGACCCAGATTAAGGATATAATAACCAGCAGTCAACTGGTACAAGGACAAGACATATATAGACAGACAAACGACCATCAGGTGAGGGAGCTAATAAGCCCCACCCACCTGAGGGACGCACACAACGCAACAACAACAGGACAACTGCCGCTGTACCGGAGGCGACCGGTAGGGGGAGCCTCCCTCACCGTGACAGCGAGCATACGAACCAATGAACATTGACCTACAAACAATGACTAGAACACACAAGGACTATAAACCAAACAAATCACTACACTAAACTAGAAACAGCTGAAAACCAAACTAGGAGGGAAGGAAACAATAACAAGGGGGAGTGACAGACAGAAGGAAAGCCATGGAAACCAAAACAAAGGAACTAAAGAAACACGAAAGCAAGACAGATAGCTAGGGGGCGGAGCCAGGCGTGACAGATATTATGCTCATCATCATAACATTCATCTGCACTGTTAAAGTGATCTGGAATAGCAGCACATTTTAAATGCACCTGTATAAGACAGATGGGTCTTGATCCGTGATCATCATAACCACCCATGTCAGTAACTTTAACTGTTTGGTTGACCATAGCCCATCTTTAAAATGATTGGTTGTGCTCTATGCCCTTGTTTATTACTAAATTTTTTGCACAACACTATACAAGATCTAAAGGTCTGCTTCTGAAAAACCTGCTGAAGAAACTGTGTTGCCCGCCAATGTACTTTAGATTACTTGCTATACATTGACTCATCCAAGACGGTGTGTGGGCTATTGCACCACCACAACAAGCCAAGCCCTTGCTGAACCCACTGTCACTCTCCTGTAATGGAAGATCTTTCAAACATTTATGAGGAAGCAAGTCCAACAGGGTCGAAGCACGTTTCCAATTAAACAAAAACACAGCTGCCAGATTACATCTGGAGTCGTGATCCACCGGTAGGCCCAGTGAAGGGGAGAAACATTCTACAGTCAGGTGGTCATACCATTTCAATTATGTGAAGAGATATGTGTTAGACACACTTGATTAATCGATAATGCCAGTGCTGCCTCATTCCCCAATTTTTACTCTGAGCAAAACAATGAGACATTCTGTGCTGATAAACCAAACATTCAATAGCTTTTGTTTTTCTTTTCCACACAGTTATACAGCTTCAAAACTCTATTACATTTTAAACAGACAAACGGTGATATCAGTCATTTTATGCAACATCTAAAACAGTAGCATAATGGGATGGACTGAGTTTCACTGAAAGTATACAATCTGTACAATTAGGGCATGTTCAGAATAAAAAAGTTGGCCTTGAATGTGTTTGAGGAAATCACCACTTCAACAACTGGAACTTTTGAAATCATTAAAAATCTACCTGTACGGATCTTCACACAGGGAAGTTTTACAAAGTTTGTGAAAAAAATTGTGTTAAATGAGGTGGCCCAACTCCTTATTAGCACTTCTTGATATGTGTGAACTTAGAAGATGATGCTAGAGAAGCATGTGTCAGTTTTAGTGTAGACTGTTGCACACTTTTAGCATTTATTTTCAGCTTTAGTGAATCATTTCCTACTGGGTCACTTTACATCTTTACATCTATTACTTTGATGATGAAGGAGGGTTTGTTTCCAGGTCTCTCTTGAATCCACTGACCTCTGCTTGCCTGTGAATCAGGGGACTGAAAAGTAAAGCCCTATCAAAATTATTTTTAAGTTTTGGAAAACCAGTGCTATATGCCATATAGGAGTAGATCTCATACTGTATGTTAAAATGTGCATTTTAGACATGAGTTGGATAGTTCTGATATTGATACAGCTGCTGGTAAAGTCATTCTCATCCACCACTTGTATTTGCTTCTTAATTATCATTTTTAGGTCATTTATAGCCCAAGGGCCTTCTATTTTGTGTTTTTTGTGTGTATGTGTGCATGTGCTTGTATACGCCAGTACACCAGTGTGAGTGTGTGTGTGTGTGTGTGTGTGTGTGTGTGGGGGGGGGGGGTGGGGGGGATGTGTGTTCACACTCATTTTCATCTTCACATCTCCTTCTCAGCTAGACTGCTTCTGATCCAGATGACGGTAGTATGTGGTTTGTATTTCTTCCTGTTTCTCTGGGTCCACCACTGCATCATCTTCTGCCCATTGTCCTGAGTATACTGACTCAATGTGCAGTATGCTGACTCATTAACCAGTATGCTGACTCAATGACCAGTATGCTGACTCATTAACCAGTATGCTGACTCATTAACCAGTATGCTGACTCATTGACCAGTATGCTGACTCATTAACCAGTATGCTGACTCATTGACCAGTATGCTGACTCATTGACCAGTATGCTGACTCAGTAACCAGTATGCTGACTCATTAACCAGTATGGTGACTCACTGACCAGTATGCTGACTCATTAACCAGTATGCTGACTCATTAACCCATATACTGACTCATTGACTAGTATGCTGACTCATTAACCAGTATCCTGACTCATTGACTAGTATGCTGACTCATTAACCAGTATGCTGACTCATTGACTAGTATGCTGACTCATTAACCAGTATGCTGACTCATTGACTAGTATGCTGACTCATTAACCAGTATGCTGACTCATTAACCAGTATCCTGACTCATTGACTAGAATGCTGACTCATTAACCAGTATGCTGCTCATTGACTCAATGCTGACTAGTAGTATGCTGACTCATTGACTAGTATGCTGACTCATTAACCAGCATGCTGACTCATTGACTAGTATGCTGACTCATTAACCAGTATGTTGACTCATTGACTAGTATGCTGACTCATTAACCAGTATGCTGACTCATTGACCAGTAGGCTGACCTATTAACCAGTATGCTGACTCATATAGTTTCAGCATTTTTTTTTCACAGTTGTGAGAGACTTTTCCCACTCTACTCTATAGCCCTCTCCTACCTTCCATGCTTTTACAGTCTGAGAAGGCACTCATCAGAGAGAGGGAGAGAAAGTGAGAAAGAGCATTTTTTTCTCAGGCTATTAGAGAATAAAGCAATATACCCCAGAGATATCAAATTATGTTGCTGACAAAGTAAATTATGAACACCAACAACATCTGAAATGGAAAATAATGAAAAACAAGTGTGAAGAGTTACTTTGAAACTGAAAATATTCCCATTTTCACTCACAAATGAATTTGATTCCATTTCTTCAAAGGTATTTTGCCACATTTTGTGTTCTGTAGCTATTAACTATTGACTGCCAAACTATCCTATCTTTTATACAGTGTAAATGACAGAACTTCTTCAGACTTTTGTGAGCCAGTGTGTGTGTGTGTGTGTGTGTGTGTGTGTGTGAGTGAGTGAGAGAGAGAGAGAGTATTCCGGCAAACACATGGGAAACAGAAGTGTGCTAAATTAAAGTACAATTTGATTGTGTGTTCCATGAAAGCCACAGATACTTTTAAACAGAGGACTGCATTTTCTAGCAAAGCACTTATCCAGATTGTTATATTCTCTCTGTTCTTCTTAGATTTTTGTATGGCTATTTCAGAGGTTTCTTTTTAACCAAAAGCAATCTCTAATCTGTGAGTGTTTCTAAGACTACATCAGCAGGATTTCTCCTCTAATTATTGAAGTCTGATGATGAAAAGCAAAAAAAAAAAAAAAAAAGCAAAAATACATAAAAGAAAAATCTCAGACAGCTCTCTAGAACACAAGCGTTTAACATTCTGTCAGAGTCAACAAGACCGTTGCCTGACACATGTCAACATCCTCTTTTGATGAGAACAGACATTGCTTTTCACGCTGTATTCTCTATGGAAAAACAGAGGCAGAGAAAACATTGCAAAACTATGTGAGGGACATGCCACATTACCCAGTAAACGCTGACTGATTACATTTAAAATGCAACACTTGCAGTTCACAAATTGCTCGCCTATTCCTGTCAGTATGTTCCCATTATGATAGAGGAGAGAAAACATCCTGATGCAGAACAATTCAAGCATGCCATTCCATTTACTTTGTGGTGTTAGCCAAAAATGATTGAAAGAGAAATTGAGTCAGATCCTGCTAGCACTTCAGTGACATTGCAAATAACTTACTAACTACAATGATTTAAACTGTAATGTCTCAAAGAGAGGAAGGGAGTATGATATGAACTGTAGTTAAGTTCTAGGACGATATGACACAATATGCAAATGAAAGGGTTTCATTGGATAAGAATGCATTCCTCAGCCTGTGATTGTTCTGTATTGCTATTGGACAATGGTGTATAAAAGGATACATAATGCAGTATGAATTCATTGGCCCAGTATGACTGGGAACCACCCCCTTCTGAAATGATAAAATGTCGCTGGCTGAGTATTGGTTTTATACAGATCATTCACTCCATTCTGTCCCTTTAGGTCTTCTAAACTCTCTATGTGCTAGATGACTGAAAACATTCATAAACATTCATAATAAGTTCTCTGGAATTTCGCTTGTGTAATATACAACAAAACCTCTCTCTCTCACACACACACACACACACACACACACACACACACACACACACACATATATATATATATATATATATATATATATATATATATATATATATATATACACTGTATGCACTGTACTGGTGAGGGGAAAAGCTGGAAACAAGGATTTTCATTTACTAGTTTCATTTACATAGTCTTCTTGTACAAAAAGACAAAATCATTCGACTTCACTGTTTTTAAACATATACACTTATCCCGATATTGACTCTGCAGTACATTCAAAAAATGTTGGAACCGGGAGATTTCTATGACAGAGGAGGAAAATGTGGGGTGGAAAAGGAGAAGCCTAGAGCAAAGATTAGTCAAAGTTCACCAATTTGACAACAAATACATCAATTAAAGATAATTAAAGATTTTGGGCATTGCCCAACCTTGAATAAGGAATTCAAGGAAATCTTGGTCAAATCAAAAACATCAATGCCAAAAATCACTTCTTGATGTGTATGATTTGGCATGCATCTTTCATGGATATTTTTAGGGATACTTCAGCAAAACCTTTGTCAGTCATCACCACTCACTGCTGCATAACAGATGTAAGTTTTTTGTATGCATAGAAGACTCCATATATTAACACTGTACATAAGTGTCTCATCTGACATGAACAGAAACACTGTGGAAGCATATTTTGTGACCCAATGAGTCATCATTCTAAATAGTTTTTGAAAAATATATTCATCATGTTCTGTAGGCCAAAATGAACAGGGACTATCCAAGCTGTTATCAGCACCAGATCCAAAGGCCAGCATCTGCTATGGTGTGGGGGTATGTCAGGACCCATGGCATGGGTAACTTGCATATGAATTGCCTTGTTTGCATTATGCTTGTCTGTGGTACATTATAAAGGGCAAACTATAATAACATCCCTGTTCAGCTGAACACCTGCATAAAGGAAGAATGGGGTGAAATTTGGCTTGCTAATCGTAGGCAATTGTAAACACTCGACTGTCCAATCTTTTTGGAAGTGTGTAGTAGCCATGACATCTGAAATTTGAAATAGACAATAATAAGAGACAAGAGTAAGGAGTTACTGTGGAACTGAAATCATTTCTGTTTTATACACAAATGACAACCATCCCATTGGTTTAATGCATTTGCAGTGTCATAGCTTTAACCAAGACTGCACTGTTCTGGACTGAGATGTCAGATGCTGTTCATGGGATCTGGTGGAGCCATTCTCCCAGATTGGAGTCACAGCCCTTAGTTCTCTAATTACTATGGAAACAATTGTTGTCTCCACCTTCCACAGCTTTTCTAGCTCTTCTCTAAATATTGGCTAGATTGCTCAGTGTGTTATACAGACTTTAGTAAAGGAGATATGTGTATATATAGTGCTGCTTGAAGTTTGTGAAACATCCAAACATTGTTTTCTCATTGCTTTCTCATTGTTTTCTCAAAGAAAATGTAAATAATTTATGAAATGAGCATCCAAATCTCTATTTGTAAAGCAGACCTTCCAAAAAAGGGACACAAAGAAAAAAGATGAATGTTTTCATTATTTATTCAACAAAAGTAATTTCTCTATCAAAAAACTGAAAATCTGCCAAGTGCAAAAGTTTTTGAACTTTTTTAGTTAGTAGCGTGTGGCACCTCCATTTGCAGCCATTACTTCAAGAAAATGTCTTCTGTAACCATATATATGTATTAAAACATCTTCTTTATGGGATTTTTGCCCACTCCTCCTGGCTGAACTCTGCCATTACTTTGTAGTTTTGTTGGAATGCTTTGGGTCACTGTCTTGTTGCAAAAACCATTTCTGTCCCAACTTCAACTCCATGACTGATGGCAGGAGATTCTGGTCAAGAATGTGTTAATAGGCCTAGAAATTTATGGTTCCTTGGATAATATGGAGTTGTCCATGACCAGTGGCAGAAAAACAGGCACAGACCTTCACACTTCCACCACCATGCTTCAATGCTGGGAGGAGCCTCTTCTTTTTTATATGCTGTATTGACTTTTCTCCAAACAATTAAACTTTGGACTCATCTGTCCAGACAATGGACTTCCAGAAAGTCTGGTTTGCCTAAGTTTAAGTTTAAACTTTGTTCTTTCTTGAGAGCAGAGGCTTCCTTCTAGCAACTTTCCCATGAATGCCATGTCTATTGATTTTTCACCTGATGCATGTACATCCCAGATGCTGCCAGAGAGGTCTGCAACTATCTGGAGGTGAAATGTGGGTTGATCTTTGCCGAAATTATTATTTTTCAGGTGCTTCCTGGTGTGCGTTTCAACAGAGCATAAGTCGTGAAAGATGATGTACCCTGTTTTACAACAGTCAAAATCAACATAACAAACTATTAAATGATGTACTGGTTGAAAGCTAAATGATCAACAAGGTCAACATGAAGTCTCACTATGTGCAATGTAATTTTTGGGATGGTCTACCATGTACAGATATTATGGTTCTGGAACTGCCAGATTGTTATTATTTGAAGCAGAGTAAAAATTCCACTGTTAAACACCCTTAAACATCTTAAAATGATGGAGGCCAAAGTCTGGTCTTTGAAGTTTTATATACCCCCACAGCTGTGCACATCTGTGGTGTCTTATAGAGATAACGATTATAAAATCACAATGGTCACTTTGTCCCTGCCCCACCACAAATTATCAATTATTATCCAAGACTGTAAATCACTGTCCTGCTACCAGCTGTGAGTCCCTGATGCTGTGATACCTTATTGTTGTCTTTTAGTGGGGGTAACAGCAGAACATGGTTAATTTTGATTGGTTAGTTTTGATGAGACCTAGTGTGGTCCTAATTTATTGTTGCCTTCAAAAGAAAAATGTACGAAACCAAATAGGTCTGTATAAATCTGTCATAAAACTATGTGATGATGCAATCTGACGCATGCAGCAGTGCAGTAGGTAGAGAGAGGGCGCATGCTTTTATCACACACTAACCTCTCACTAACTACCACACTAACCTCTCACTAACTACCACACTAACCTGTCACTAAGAACCACACTAAGCTCTCCTAACCAAGGGAAAGGCTCTTTGCCTCACCACCAGGATCTGGTTCAGCAGGATGAGCAGCTGGACCACTCAAACATTTCCTTTCCTTGTGTGGGTGTGCAGTGTTCAGGGACAATTGGTTATTGGTGGCAACATTGTTTGTAGTCAATATAAGACTGAAGGATGTTAGTGTGTGGAGGGTAAAGGGTTTTTGGAGGTGAGCTGGAGTGGAGCAGAGAGTGGAATTGGGGTAGAGCTGGTTGACTAAGAAGTTAGGTTTGGTGTTTGCTATCTCTTTCTCTCTGTTTCTCTCCCTCCCTTCATTAGCTGGCATTGTGTTAATAAACCTTAAACTCACATGAAGCTCAGCTCTTTAGATAGCATTATGTAATGTAAATACTTAATATAAATGCTTAAGCATGCACACAGTGAAGAACCAGACATAGTTTTATAGACTGTCAACATGTTAACACTAACTCCCTGTATTCAATATGCTGTGCATATTTACTTGGTTAAATCATAAATTAGGTTAGCTGGTAAACCATGACTTGTACTGGGCTATGCAACAGAATGTACTCTTGCTAACACATTTTCTTTTCATTCATACGAAGTAGATGAATTTTTTGCTAGCATCCCTATTCTTTACCCTTGTTTTGGTTTTACTTCCTGGTTTTAATTCTCCCTCGGTGTGTCCCAGTTGCATACTACACACTAATACTATAACGTATAAAATATATAATGATCTTAATAGTATGGGTTTGCTGGGTATAGTACACAAAATATTAACACACTACTCCATTCCATACTAACAGGTAATGGTGAATTATTGCTATGTTGTTGCTATGCTAACATACATCTTTGAAAGCTACAACTTGGTAGGGACTTATTCATTAAACAAAAAAGGGAAATGAATGATACCTATATGACCTGAACCTTTATTAGTGAACGATGTCACAGATTCCTCATTGAATATTTTACATTTACACTGGCAATACACCTAAATTAATAAAGGCGCATATTTTACTTTGTTTATAAAGATAAATTAAAATTAGCTGCCGTCAGTTACAAGCTAAGTAACAAGCTAACTACCTAGCGTACTTACAAAGGACAAACACTACAACAGGCTGCTAGGCTGCTAACTAACTTACTTTAGCATGCGTTAATGAAATGGAATACAATGAACAACTTTTTGTCAGTCCCATCTCAAAATATAGCGAGACAAAATAAAATGAGGCAAACAGCAATGAAGCTAGTGGGCAGGTTGCTACAGCACTCTTTCCATTTACTATGGCAGTAGTCCAAATAGGGGCTCAGCCTTTTACCAACTGCCAGTTAAACATAACCAGAAAATGTTAGATCAGACCAGTACTGCATATGGAATAAGATCACTGATACTGATACCATCAACTAATGCTTGATGCTGTAATCAAATAAATCAAGCTAACACAGCATTGAACTGGAGGAGCATGAATTATACATGCTTTAAACAACCACATAGCCGCTACAATGTAGTCAGCATGGAACTAGCTGCCTTGATAGTTCCAGCTCTCTAAATACGAAAGGCAAAAAAAATTACATCTCTAGATGCCAAATACAAACAGACCTGCCACAGCGCACAAATACATGCTTCAGAACACAATGTTCTTGGTGTAACAGCCAGGGAGGCATCTCAGGTGCCAATCAACAAATGGATTTCTCCCAAAGCCATTTAGACACTGCAGCACCATATGATTAACAAGGTAATCAGGCACCGAATTAAAGAGTAAATGGGATTCCCCAGGGAGAATTAACCCTTAACTTGCCACTCTTGAGTAGGTCTCCATATCTGACCATAATGTACAGTCTCTGGCCTTATATTCAGTTGAAGTCGGGTGTCAATAGGGCGATGGGAGCAGGGAGAAATGGCCTAGGGAATATGGCTGCCAGCAGCTGGGGTTGGCAGGTGCTCTCGGCAGACCTCAGTATGACTGAGCAGTCCTGTCTAGGGGCTACACTTGTAGGTGTGGCAGAACGTGATATTCCTGTGGGGGATGCAAGATTTGATGTTCCCCTGTTAAGCCATGGGTGGTAACAAATGGTGGGCCTTTTCCCTGGAAGATACACGGATACACACAGCAGGGGGAAGTGTGCCTTAAGGAATTCCTTTAGAAGTGGAATAAAACTGACCACAGCATTTTAGTTATATTTGCTTGGCTTGTTTGCACTGACTTAAAGCATATTGTGCAGTGGAAAAGATGGTGTCTTCAGCAGAGATTAAGGGCTACATAGCATAGTTAAATATCATTCCCTGAAAGTGAATGTAGCGTCCACCCTAAAGGTAGAGTGTTCTGTATGTACATGTTACTGTTGTCTATATTACCAAACTGATTCCCATAACCTGGCTTTCATGACTACTGGTCCTTTGATATGCTGGGGGGATGTAAAAGGCCTATTCTCCCATCTCAAGACACCCTGCACTGACATGTATAACATACATGCGAGGTAGACATGGTGCTGAGCAAGCCAGTTCTAATTGTCTGATGCTGCTCACACTCTGTGGAGAGCATGACCTCACCATTATGAGCATGCTGTTTTAGAAGATGAAATACAAAACATAACTGACCCATGATCCAGACCCTGGCACCTGCTTGACTATATTATAATAAGACGTGATGTCATCAGTGATATCTTGTTGACCCAGGCCATAAGAGGTGCAGAATGCTGGGTAGATCACTGTGTGATCATAACAAAGCTTCATATCAAAGGGCACCCAATTCAGAATCTCAGGAAATCTAAGATTGTAAAAATCTAAGAAGCTACTAAAATGTTGCTGAACTGTGCCAAGTTAAAGTAAGCCCCAGAAAGAAACATGTTCTGCTGTTATGTATGTACAATGATAGCAGTAAAGATCAGAAATGGACTGTAGTGACTTTAACACTTTAATAAATTGTCAATCATAATTGATAATATCAATTGGTGTACCACCCTGATTAACATACATCCATCCATTATCTTTATCCTACTAGTCAGGGTCACAGGGGGGCTGGAGCCAATCATGCATGCAAATAATTGACTAAGAGTCTACTAAAGACATATTTAGATGCTTAAAATAACTACTGCACGCCAAACGAAACACAGCAAATTAACCTAGACTGGAATCTTGGTGAAAAGATAGAAAAAATGTAAAGAATGAAAAGATTATTTAAGCAACGTGAGAGAATTATAAACAGGACAAAGCAGGCTTATCAGAACAAACAATGACTAACAAAGGAAAAACGTATTAAGCAGATAAGATTCATTGGTGAGTGAGTATGACTGAAGGTACAACAGGAAAAGAAACAAAGAAACTGTTCTGGGGCAATCAGGAGAGGAACTAATCATGACTGCGTAACATGCATAACAGATGGGAGAATACAGTTTATACTTTGTATATACACTCACCGGCCACTTTATTAGGTACACCAGTCCAACTGCTTATTAACGCAAATGTCAAATCAGCCAATCACATGGCAACTCAAAGCATTTAGGCATGTAGACATGGCCAAGATGATCTGCTGCAGTTCAAATTTGAGCATCAGAATGTGCAAGAAAGGTGATTTCAGTGACTTTGTGGCATGGTTGTTGGTGCAAGACGGGCTGGTCTGAGTATTTCAGAAACTGCTGATCTACTGGGATTTTCACACACAACCATCTCTAGGGTTTACAGAGAATGGTCAGAAAAAGAGAAAATATCCAGTGAGCAGCAGTTCTGTGGGCGCAAATGCCTTGTTGATCCCAGACGTCAGAGGAGAATGGCTAGACTGGTTCGAGCTGATAGAAAGGCAACAGTAACTCAAATAACCAGTCGTTACAACAGAGGCATGCAGAAGACTGTAAATATATAACTGTAGATACTGTATATGTACAGTTTATTTTATATATATATATCCATCCCACCCATCCAAATTATTGGAATTAGGTGTTCCAATCACTTCCGTGGCCACAGGTGTATAGAATTAAGCACCCAGGCATGCAGACTGTTTTTACAAACATTTGTGAAAGAATGGGTCGCTCTCAGGGGCTAAGTGAATTCCAGCGTGGAACTGTGATAGGAACCTGTCCAAAACCAATTAAAGTCATGAAATTCCAAAGTCAACTGTCAGCTGTATTATAAGAAAATATAAGTGTTTGGGAACGACAGCAACTCAGCCATGAAGTGGTAGGCTACATAATCTGACGGAGTGGGGTCAGCGGATGCTGAAGCGCATAGTGCGAAGAAGTCGCAAACTTTTTGCAGAGTAAATCACTACAGACATCAAAACTTCATGTCGTTACAACAGAGGCATGCAGAAGACTGTAAATATATAACTGTAGATACTGTATATGTACAGTTTATTTTATATATATATATCCATCCCACCCATCCAAATTATTGGAATTAGGTGTTCCAATCACTTCCGTGGCCACAGGTGTATAGAATTAAGCACCCAGGCATGCAGACTGTTTTACAAACATTAGTGAAAGAATGGGTCGCTCTCAGGGGCTAAGTGAATTCCAGCGTGGAACTGTGATAGGAACCTGTCCAAAACCAATTAAAGTCATGAAATTCCAAAGTCAACTGTCAGCTGTATTATAAGAAAATGTAAGTGTTTGGGAACGACAGCAACTCAGCCATGAAGTGGTAGGCTACATAATCTGACGGAGTGGGGTCAGCGGATGCTGAAGCGCATAGTGCGAAGAAGTCGCAAACTTTTTGCAGAGTAAATCACTACAGACATCAAAACTTCATGTGGCCTTCAGATTAGTTCAAGAACATTGCACAGAGAGCTTCATGGAATGAGTTTCTATGATCAAGCAGCTGCATCCGAGGCGCGTTCTCTGGTGACGAATCACGCTTCACCATCTGGCAATCTGATGGACGAGTCTGGGTTTGGTGGTTGCCAGGAGAATGGTACTTGTCTGACTGCATTGCGCCAAGTGTACGGTTTGGTGGTGGGGAACCAGATTATGGTGTGGGGTTGTTTTTCAGGAGCTGGGCTTGGCCCTTAGTTCCAGTGAAAGGAACTCTGAATGCATCAGTATACCAAGACATTTTGGACAATTCCATGCTCCCAACTTTGTGGGAACACTTTGTAGCTGGCCCCTTCCTCTTCCAACATGACTGTGCACCAGTGCACAAAGCAAGGTCCATAAAGACATAGATGGCAGAGTCTGGTGTGGATGAACTTGACTGGCCTGCACAGAGTCCTGACCTCAACCCGATAGAACACCTTTGGGATGAATTAGAGCGGAGACTGAGAGCCAGGCCTTCTCGTCCAACATCAGTATGTGACCTCACAAATACACTTCTGGAAGAATGGTCAAAAATCCCCATAAACACACTCCTAAATCTTGTGGACAGCCTTCCCAGAAGAGTTGAAGCTGTTCTAGCTGCAAAGAGTGGACCAACGTTATATTGAACCCTATGGATTAGGAATCGGATGTCACTTTTATATATATATATATATATATATATATATATATATATATATATATATATATAAAATTATATAAAATTAGCTATTGATACCAACTGGTAACATAAGGCGCCGTATGAATCATTCGGTATGACCATGTTAAATCGGCTGGTTTGCACAAATCATGCACAGGTAATGTAGGCCAATGACCATGGAACATCTAGGCTTCTTGATCCATGGGGGTTCAATTTTTGGAGCTGGCTGAGTCATAGACCTTCTCAGGTAGGTCTTTCAGAGTCAGGAGTCTGGTATCAGAACATCCTTGATAATTCATCATGAATAAAACAATGAAATCTTATTTGAAATCTTAATTTCAAAAGAAAAGTCAAATGTTTATTTCTTGAAGTGTGTTTCTTGAAGTGTGTGTGTGTCTGTGTGTGTGTGCTTGTCTGCTCCTCTTGTCTCCACTCCTCACCCTATACTAAAGACCTTTATCTTTATCAGGTATATACAAAGAACATGCGTATTCATTTTCATAATGGAGGAGAGGAATTCCTGTAGGACATTCTAGTAAGGTCCACCACAAATCAATTTAATAAAGGAAAAGAAAAGAATGTTTTTTGCCAATTTCTATTTCATGGGCTCAGAATGAACTTTGCAACAACATGATCACATCCTAGGGTGGGAGAGGTGATTGGACAACTTAATTCCTTTCATACTTTCTTAAAGTCATGAACTACTGACATTAATATGTTTTGTCTAATTGGTTTATATAATATTTCTAAGAAACACAAATAGAAGTACTTAGCCATTTGTTTACAGTAAACATGAGATAAGCAATGCATATGTGAATTGGTTGAGGTGAGTAATGCAAATGAATAATAAAATAATGAAACCATGGACAACTATCAACTAATATAAGCATCACAACTTGAAGATTATATTAAGACAGCCATACATTACTGGCTAACTGCCTTTTGGCATAATGGTAGGTTTATATTTAAAGTTGTTACTTAGTGAATATAGGGGAAAGAGAAACATTTATATAGTTGGAAACATCTCTGTGGGATCTGAAGGTTGGTTGTGCTGGGGGATATTTGAGTCTATTAAATCTTTGAGTTCCTTAGTTCTGAACAGAATGTTAGAAGGTTAATGAATCTCCAATATGTGGAATTTATGAGTACTAGAAGTCTTGGAAGAAAAGGGGAAAGTCAGAAAGTTAGTTGACAAGCTGGGTTGCTGATTCTTCTGTTGCTAGGTGTACAACTAAGTCATAGGAGTCCTGGGCTGGGGTGAGAGAAAGCTCATTCTGACCAAGTTTCACTGAGAAATAAATGCTGTCTATCTTCTCTACAGGACCTACAGAACTAGACAAAGCTGCAGTCAATTATATAGGCTATGAAGGCAGAAAACAGGACTGGTGTGATGAGTAATCTCAACTGCATCTGCCATCAGCAGAAGTGGCACACAGCATGCGAGTAGGTACAAACACCTCTACGAGCATTTTGATATATGTTGTGGACAATATGTGAACAAAGCTCAAGAAATCCAATCATATGCAGACAGTAAAGATATGCATATCTTCTACAAATCCATAAAAAAACATTCGATGTAGGAGCTGCTCAACCACACCCCTAAAATCAGCAAATAGTCTCACAATCATGAAAGACCAAAAACAGATATTGGTCGGGGGGGGGTGGGGGGGGGGGGGGGTGAACATTCACCAGCTGATCACTCCATTCTTGAAGCGCTGCCCAATCTGCTTTCCCTTCTTCCATTCCATTCTGCTTTCCAAGTCTTTGACCACCCACCGGTTAATAGTGATTTTGCTTCCTGCTAAAAAAAAATACCTGTTTGTTGTGTATTTTTGCACAGCGAATCCAAATATGTTTTCAGAATTTCTCCATCACAATTATATATATATATATATATATATATGTATATATGTATATATATATATATATATATATATATATATATATATATATATATATATATGCTTCCTGGACTACTGATTGCTCATCTTCTGTCTTCAACTACACCTGTTACCTATAATTGAATGTATTTAAACACTGCCAGTTCACTTCTGCGTGCTGCTTCTTAGCATCACAGCTCATGTCTAGCCTCTCCTACTCCTTGATATTCCTCATTGGTTGATTTGACAGATGTTACCCATCCCTGGTTCTGGTTTGTTCACTGCCCATGTCTGTACTGCTCAGTCTGCGTGTTCTCTGACCACCTGCCAGTTCCCTGTTACACTATTAGCCTGCTCTGTATTGCTCTGCTCTCCTAGTGTCTGACCCATCTTGTACTGCTTATGCGCCTTTTCCTATGCCTACATGTCCCAGTCTGCCACTGGTGATCTTCGGATTGTCCAACCTCTATTGTTAAATAAATCCTCCCCGCTCTCTAGTCTCTGTGTGTCTCATTGACAGGTACCAAGTAAAGTTGATCTACTCCAGTTTGGACACTTAGGAGAGATGTCATTGAGGTGAAATATAAGTAAAACTCATACTGTACTTTTTAGAAAACGTGCATATACACATTTAAAATGTAATAATAGCCTTATTTATTAATACTTCATTTTAATTTAAAATTTACAAACTTAAAGACCATATGGGATAGAAAAATTCTATGAACAGATATGAATTCAGTATAATATAATATGTATCTGTAATGTCCAACTATTTTAGTTTGGGAAGCAAAAAGTTAAAATTGTGTTGCCCAGTGCAACCTTTAAAGAGGTGCTACTGCTAACTCACTCAAAAACAGTGGCAGTGATGGTATCCAAGCAGGGCTCCTCTAACAAGGCGACTACTTATGCACCAGAATGATTCATCAATGCATCCTGTAGGTCTAGCATGATGAGCGGGTCCCTCAACAATGCAGGGAGCGCAAATATTACCCCTCTTTACAAAAACAAGTGTGATAAATCCATCTGCTCTAGCAGTTGTGGTATATTGCTGTTAGCTGTTTCATGCAAGGTCCCATGACATACAGAACAGTGTTATGTAGCCAGGGGTAATAAGCAGGCACAGAGGTTAGTAGGCTACAAGAATGTCTCTGAGAGTTTTCTCTAGTGCACAAAGGTACTTTTATTTGCAATTATTAAAAAAAGGTGTCCCATGACAATCCAACGAGGGAACCATTACCTCACATCCTTACCCATCAGGCATCTCTTCATTTTCCCCCGTTACCCCTATATACCCATTAGCCCCACCTCAAATAGGTAGGACTTTGCGACTTCGGGTATAGGTAACGAAACATTTAAACATTCGGCTTGTATGAGTGAGGTGCACACATGACAGTTCTTATATCATCACAAAAGCTGACAATCACCTCATTGTCCCTTTAACCAGGATGCAGATTTAGTTTTAAAATCCTTAATGTCCATCCTGCAGGTTCATGATCTCTGGATCTCCTCCTCTAGTGCACTTTGGGATGACGGGGACTAGAAGAGAGGGGTCACAGCCGAGCAGCACCCTCTCCCATGGTCTCTTCATCTGGTCAGTATTTATTTATGCCTATAAATAAGGGTTTGGTGATGGGGTGAGCTCTTACCTCATCACAAACAGCTGGAATCAGTGGAATTTGAACAAACAGCAATAAAGACAAAGGCCCACCAGCCCAGACACTGCATGGCCATTATGCGATACATTTTGCAGATCAGTGACTGGATTTTAGAGCCATCAAAGAACACACAGTAAATGAGGAGGAATATCGTCATCAGATGAACTGCTATAAACAAATAAGCAAAGCAAGATGAAATTGTTATTCTGACTCCACACAACACTCTCCATCATCATGACCAGTCCTCTTTTAATTGCAATGTGTTCCCTTGAAGTATCAACCTGCCGAACACTAGGTATTGTACTTCCTTAGCGACACCTAGGTATTGTACTTCCTTAGTGACATCTGTGACGAGCTGCTCTCTTTCCATCTCTTAGATTGTTATAATTAGCTCCCACTCACTAAAGTTGTAAACCCTCTCAATCACACATACTGTGTTGCTTTCTGGTTGCGTCAGTGGTGTGATGTCTTGCTTTGTTTTTCTTGTACACTTGTTTAGTTATTTATTTGTTCTGTATGGGAATCGGTCTATGACCCCAATTCATAGAAAATATAAAGCATGTGTCCTGTTTGCTCCCAAGGACCTAGAGTTCTTTTGATACAATCAAGCCTTGACCATACTAACACTCCATTTGTCTAACAGTGCATAGAGGGTAACTTGTAGTGTATGGCATCCAATGAAGAGTATTATGCTACAAAGAAAAAAGGAAAAAAGATAAAAAAAAAGATAGCCCACTCAATGATAGTCCTCATGCAGTCAGAGAAAATTAGTCTTCTATTTGAAATGTAGAAAGGGGAAGGCTCGTGGATATCTATATCTGATATTTCTATAGGCTGTTTTGGTGCATCCTGTAAGTAATTTTATTGTGTTTCAAGTGGAGACTTATAGCTTTAATTTGGTGGTATGGATGTCAAACTGCATATAAATGTTCTCTTTTCCCCTAGACATAGATAATAATGGATAAGCTTATTACATCCCAAAATGTATTACCTTAGGAAGATTTCTGGAAAAAATTAAAAAGAAAACAGTTACAAAAGCAATTTATTAAAATAAAGTATAGTTACTTTAAAGTTCATTTAAAGAAATACACCAAATCAAATAAATAGATAAATTTTTATTTAAATATGATTAATAAATGATATAAAACAGTGTAAAGACAAAAGATGAAAATAAAAAGAATAAATTAAAGAGGAAATGAAATATAAGTGCACTGTGTTCATGGCACGAGCCCCTCCCCCTCTACTCCTCCACCAGTTTGTTGGTTTTGTAGTGCGTGCTCGTGTGTGTGTGTGTGTGTGTGTGTGTGCGTGTGTGCGTGTCTGCGTGGTCATTCCCCTCCCGTGTTAATTGGTTATGTGTCACACCTGTCTATTATTATCGTCCTTGTTAGTGTATGCATTTAAGGTCTGTCTTTTGTCTGTCCTTTGTCGGTGTTTAACCCCCATGTTGTATGCGTTGACCCAGTAGATGCTTTGTCCTACACGCTGAGCTTTGACTGCTTATCTCACACTACCTGTTTGCGCACTACCTGCTGGACAATGGTCATGGTCCAGGGATGGACTGCAGGGTACCACGTGCCCTATCAGGATAAGCACGGTGGGTACAAGGGCCATGGTTGTGGTGATAAGAGGTCAGATGAGAAGTCCAACCATTCTGCGGAACCTTCCATGAAAAAGTCAAAGTTGGGGTCAGAGGACTCCAACAGTGATGAGCACTAGACAGCGACAGGATCAGAGCCTGAGAACTTCTCCTTCCATCTGCCTAGAAGGCTCCAGCATCTGCACTCGAATTAAGGATGGGCGGCTCCTCACCTGGTTCACACAACCCCAGAGCTCATGCGCCTCACGGCCAGCCTGATCCCGGAGGGGAGAAAGCAGCACTGTCGTAGTTCCTGTTACTGTCACTTTGTCAGTCCCTGTGTCTCCTTTCACATCTTTCCCTGTTCCTGTCTTTGCTTTGGCTGCTGTTGATTTTACCTGTCCTGACCATTCCAGCCTCGTGTCAATAAACATCTTTGTGAACAACAACTCGCCTTTGGCTCCTGCTTCAGCCTCCTCCATGTTATTGTAACACCGAAGGCGTAGAGCAATAACGAGGCAGACACAAGTGCTGAGTAGAGCTCTTTATTAAGGGCAAATCCAAAAGAAGAGTAAACGGTTGGAGGTCTTATTAGGTGGGCAGTCAGAAACAGAAACATAACCAAGACTAAGGGACATGATAACTGAAAGCAAACACAAAAGACAAAAGTACATGGAACAAGTAAAGAAAGACATGACTGACAGGTAGGGAGGGGCCAACCATGACAGTTATGCTTCATGATCTGAGGGAACTGTGATTAAACTGAGCTGAAAGCCTGGCCAAATAAACTTTAAAGCATCTTGTGTTAGAGGCTCTTCTAATGTCCTCTAACAACTGGTCCCATTTAAAAACAGCATAATAGGTAAACACCTCTCCATACATAATACATTGTAGGACAGGCAGGACTAATTGACTAGTCCCTAATGATCTGAGAGATATGCCCAACTCTTAACACTTCAGCACATCAGATAGATACACTGGTCCTATATCATTAAGCAATTTATAGAGCAATAATAATACCTTAAAGTCATCTATATTTTACTGTTAACCAGTGTAAAGGCTTATGAATGTTCATGTATTCTTGTATTTTTCTCCTAGTGAGAACTCTGTCAGCTGCATTATGAATCAATTGAAGATGTTTGATTATCTTTTTTTGGAGACCCATTAGGATGCCATTACAGCAGCCAACCCTGCTACCGATAAAAGTATGGATGCGTTTCTCTAGGTATGATTTTGTCAGGAAAATTATGTTGTTGATCATGTTGATATTCTTAATGTGATAAAATTTAGTAAATGATTTGCAGTGACTAAAACACCTGGAACCCTCCCCTGTCATCGGCAGTGCCTGCATCATTAGAATCTTTAACTGCCTAAACTTCCATGTTAGCCATCCCTTTACCCAGAACATCAATAGCAATCCCCAAAGTGGAATTTCAAGCCCATTGGCAACCATTGTTTGCTGTAATGAACCAGTAGCAAGGGCTTGGGAGTGATTTTTTTTAAATCCTCAGTAAGAGTGGAGAAAATAGAAACCTAAAACTAAGTAAAAACTCCCTTAAAAACCTACCAAAGACCAGGGATCTACAAGAAAGCAGACAGGACTCCTAGGAGGAGACACATGCGCTACAGGGCCTTCCAAGTCTGGTGCAGGTGCACCGCCGTGATGAGCTTGTGCTGTGAGGGTGGGGAAGCTGGCCATAAACAGCATGCAGGCCAGCCAGTGGCAGGGAGTGGGCCCAGGGGAGGCTGGCTGGAGTGGCAGGGAGTGGGCCCAGAGGAGCCCTGCTGAAGCACCACGGATGGCCTTAGCACACTTCACAGATGGGAGCTTTATGCAGGAGAATGCTGAAGAAGCCTTCATATATATATATATATATATATATATCTTATAGAGGAGGCAATAAGGGAATATATTCGTTAGATTGGAGGAGTGTCGGGTGTGACATTTGTCCCAAACCTTAGTTGTTGTAATATTGTGTAATAATATTATTTACACCTTGAGGTGAATTGTTAAGAAGTTGGAGTGCTTAGAAATAATAAACATCCTGACAGACAACTGCTGGCCAGATTAGGGGATGACTGAAACATTTTAGTCATGAAGAAAAAATGCTGAACGCATCAAGAACACTATACATGATGTAGACATAGAAGTGTCAAAGACTGTCATAAAGCATGCAACACCTCAGAGGATTTAACACAAAATGCAAATCACTGGTAAGCTTCAAGAGAAAAAAAAAGTGCCTAAAAGTGTATACAGACAAAGTCCAATGGGAGGCTGTTCATGCGATAGAGATTAATTTCTACCAGAATGATTGAAACATGGAAGAAAGTGAGAAAGCAAGGGATTGCTGAGCATCTAAAGAAGTCACCTCAAGCGTGAAACATGGTGGCGTAGGTGTGCATGTCAGATAGAAGTGCCTCACTTGGGTTTGTTAATGTTAGCACTGCTGACAGCAGCAACTGGATGAATTTTGAAGTATAGAGAAACTTCAATTTAAATGTTTTTTTATAGACGATCTTAGTTAATTGGACTATAATTCATAAAGGTTTCCCTCAATATACACGTGAAAATCCCCACAACAAAGTTGATATTCCAAACTACACAAATTTACTTTCTACTTACAGAATGCACTGTTCAGTATGTACAATGCACTGAACCTGGTGATATATTTGTATTTTGCTCTCTCATCCTTGCATTTAGCCCAATGTCTGCTTCTTCTTCAACCGCAGCTTCAAGCCCTAACCCCTTCTAACCTTCTGTTCTTCCACACAACTCTCACCATTTCAACACAGTAGGATTCAAACATCTGAGTCCACTACAATTCAGTTGTAATTTGGTGTTGACAAGAGAACCATTTCTGCTCAGAATCCTTCACTTAAATCTGCTGACATTGTTACAAACAGATGGAAATATTTTTCAGCATTGGTCTTCAATGTTAAACCATTAGTAATGCACAGAACTGAACTGAGGTAAAACAAGATGTTAATCAAAACACAATGAAAATTAATATTGTGTGCTAAGAACACATTACCATTTTGATAAAATACCGGATTTCTTACTAAACATCTTTCAGTACGATTTTGTATTTGTTTCTGGTCACTGGACAAATCTGCCAACTGTATGTTGCATTTCTCTTAACTGTACGTTAGGTTTAGCCAAGGCTGTTTGCACCAAGCCAGCAAAACCATCAAAAGAACAGAATTTGATAAATTAAGCTTCCTGTACTTTTAATAACTTAAGCTAAACGCTGGTAAATTATCCAAAACTACAAAATTACAAACATTAAGAAAAAAAACAAACAAAGCAGGGTTCTGCCCCAGCACCCACAGAACATATAGCCAGAGGTTACCTGATTTAAGCTCTGTGTGGGCACCAGGAAGGGTGATCTTGTACCAGAGAGTTATAATCTGACCTTTATGTTGCATGTGTGGTCATTTTGAACATTGCTCTAGGGGCGTTAGCACATGAAAGTCCTGCCTACGGCATCCTCACGCATGGAAGTTCTCACTATGATAGTCTCATATGGTGTATGACACTCTGATACAGTGGTAATAGAAATGATCAGTGGCTTTGCAGTGGCACTACTTACAAACGCACACGTGCGTTCATCTCTCATCTTGAGTTGAAACTGGAAACAGAATTGCCTGCCAAAACAGTGAGTATGTTAAGCATCAGCATTACTTCCACAGACATATGAGCCCTGAGCCAGTCACTCTCCCTCCTCTGCCCTTTCACTCTTTCACTCGCTCCCTCCTTCTGTCTGCCCCTGTGTTTCTCCCTTTCTTTCTCTCTCTTACTCTTCTCTTTCTTCATCACTCTTCCTCTGCCTCCTTGCCTAACCTCCCATTGTCACCCATCACAGTTATTCTGGAACATATTCCTGAAACCAGGATGTTTCTGTCAACAAAGATCCAAATTTGCATAAAACCTGTCAGTTGTGTCTAAGTGTGATACAGTGGCCTTTCACACATTTATTCCATCAATAGAACAAATCAGTAAACAATATCTCAACAATAAAATTCACATCAAATGGCTGTGTAAAGGTCATGCAGAAACAAATTAATCCATGATTTTACAGTGGTCACACTAAGAGAAGGGGGGGGGATGAAAAAGAAAAATACAAAAAGAGTGAGAGAGAGTGAGAGGACAAAACATGATACTTCTGATACAAGGTAGTGGATGAGCAAGGCTTCTCTATCTCATGGTGTGTTCAGCACTATAATGATTGTATAATTGGGAGACTTTAGATGGAGCCTGTTATGGGAGTCATGCTCTCAGGCAGTAATTACACTGAGCAGCCGTGAAAGGTCGTGGGAGACACACAGAGAGAATATGATGGTAATGGAATTCTCCTACCCTGGGTTTTACTTCTGTGAAATGTTGCTATTACATTTTTTTAAACAGCTTCACCAGACTGAATTCCAATGAGTGAAGCCACTTCACTCACACATAGTGTTGTCTTCTCTGAACACTTAGATACTTATTTACATTACGACAATATAAGAAACTGAATTTACACTATTGTATTTTTTAAGTCTTCAAATGAATTAAGCACACGTGTTTAGCATTATGAATAGCAAAGTCTTAGAAAGTTAGGTTTGAATTTGAAATCCAAACACACACACACACACACACACACACGTACCACAGATATGCACGTACATTTAGTAGTGTCCCATTTGTGTAGCTGCGCTGTAATAGGAGAATATAATCTGCAGATAATATAATCTACAGTGCCTGATTAAGGTCTCTAAACTGTTGCTTCTGTTTCTGTCTGCCACTCCATTAACCCTTTTGTCGAGTAGACAAAGGTGTCAGTCAGGTTGGCAAAGCTGTTTTCCGTTGTCAATAGGACAGGTGTGCAAAGTGCTGAGAGTCTCAATAGAGGAGGAGAGATTAAGGTGTGACTGAACTGAGAGGAGCTCAATTCTGCTGCTAATGTATTGACTGACAGATGAGCCTTAACCATCCTTCTTCCTGTCTCTTTCTGTCTCTGACTCTCGCTCCCTCTCTACTGCTCTGAATTAAGCAGTCCATGTGTTTAAATAGCAGCCTAGGACTAAAAAGGAAATAGTTTGGGTGCTAAAGGGATTGTGGGGGCTCTCTTAAGAGTCTATAAAAAAAATGCAGTTCTTGAGAACTGTGTCAGTGTTATGCATAAAATGAGCTTTGATGAAGCGAACACGATGCTTATCAAAAAATAAATGTTTCTCTCTAAACTCTACATACACTGATGGTGCAATCTCAGTAGCTCTGTCAGTGACTGTGCAGGGTATCACATTAGGAGAGGTGTACCTAAAAAAAAGTCGCTTGATGCCATGAGTGTAAATGTTTCATTATGTTTTACCTATATTTACATTCTGGTGCGTCTTTAGAGGACACATGTAAATCAGATAATATTAAAGATCAGTATGATTAAATCAAGCAGAAGCAAATTTATTGTGTTCACAAATCATAATTGGAGGGTGTCTTTGTTTATTGGTTTTCCAGGAAACATTCATACTTCATAAATTCTCATGAAGATGGTGTGTGTACATGTTGAAGGCATTTTAATGTTCTGAAATTTCTGAAACTATTCAGCAATCGGCTATTCAGCAGAATAGAAGAGTAAGATAGTGTTTACTTAGAGCTCCAAAGGAGCACATATAAGATATACAACAAACTGACAGGGAACAAGTGAATGAGTAGGACTGCAGGGATGACTAAGGCTGTATCCAGGTCTGCCAGTGAACAGCAAGATTTTGCAATTAGATAGAGCATAGACAGGGACCACATACAGCTGCACTGCACACAGACATTTTACGAAGGTTTTTTGACAGCACACAATTAAGACAGAAGGCATCAGTATAAAATGTTCGAATACAACAATTGAAAATGTGTTTGTAATTTGTTTGCTTTCTTGTTTGCATATATTTTATTTATACAGGGGGATCATTTACAGCTAAGTAATTACCTGTATTCATCTTAATATTGCTTTAAAATATATGCGCACGTATTTCTCTTGTAATCATCCCACCATGGTGTTTAATGGGCTATTTTTCCCTCTTTCCTTCTATTGTCATTCTTTACCTTCACACTATCCCTCTCTCATAGTGGGATAGTACCTTCCCACTATCCCTCTCTCATTCTTTACCTTCCCACTATCCCTCTCTCATTATTTACCTTCCCACTACCCCTCTCTCATTCTTTACCTTCCCACTATCCCTCTCAGTCTTTTTCTCTCCACTACCTCTCTCTCATTCTTTACCTTCCAACTATCCCGCTCTCATTCTTTCTCTCCACTATCCATCTCTCATTCTTTATCTCTCCACTATCCCTCTCTCATTCTTTACCTTCCCACTATCCCTCTCTCATTCCTTACCTTTCCACTATCCCTCTCTCATTCTTTCTCTCTCCACTATCCCTCTCTCATTCTTTACCTTCCCACTATCCCTCTCTCATTCTTTACCTTCCCACTATCCCTCTCTCATTCTTTATCTCTCCACTACCCCTCTCTCATTCTTTACCTTCCCACTATCCCTCTCTCATTCTTTACCTTCCCACTATCCGTCTCTCATTCATTACCTTCCCACTATCCCTCCCTCATTTTTTACCTTCCCACTATCCCTCTCTCATTTTTTACCTTCCCACTATCCCTCTCTCATTCTTTATCTCTCCACTACCCCTCTCTCATTCTTTACCTTCCCACTATCCCTCCCTCATTCTTTATCTCCCAACTATCCCTCTCTTTCTGGTAAGCCAGGCTAGTGACCTTGAAAGCCGACAACTCCCCCACCAGAAGGACGCTTACACTGCACGCAGCCCTGAGGGGCTGAGGCTCGATGATAATGAATCAATCAAGCACCCAAAGCCACAATTTCAAGCTAAGGGAATCACTTGAAGAGCATGCGCATTTACACGCGTGTCTGCACTCATACATGTGGTACTGTAGAGGAAATATCTGGGTTAAAGGTCAATGTCATTCTGAAAAGGAAGGCCAAGGGTCCTCTTGGGAAAAGCTGGTTTTAAAAAAGGTGTCTAATGTTAAGCAGTTCAGATGCTAGCTGAAATGGTCTTTAAGGCTGTTCTGAAGGGGCATACTTTACAATGCCATGTATAATTTATTCAGTGCTCTGCTTGTTGCTGCAAATCAGTGTTGTATACTTTCATGTTTCTTTAAATACACTGATGGACAATAAGTGGGTGTAGTGCACCTCTATGATTACACAGAGGATCGGTCGAGAAACTAGACTGCACCATAACTAGACTGCACCATACATACATGCATATTGTTTATATCTGTCTGTCCTTTTGGTCTCACTGATGTATTTCATGGCAAAGAGAAGGAAAGCTGTTTTCATTTTTTCATAGCAAACATATTTAGGATGAGATATGTGTAGCCCTGAAACTACATTTGATCTACATTTTTTTGACTGATATTGGTGTATGTGTATACTGATTGGGCACAATTTACTTAAAAAGTGTGTGTGTGTGTGTGTGTGTGTCTGTGTGTGTGTGTGTTTGTCTGTGTGTGTGCATATGTTGTGATATTAAAGAGTAGCTCAATCACCAACATAGAACCAATGACGTCTGATGTTTTTTAACACTAATGAAGACTGGCAGGAACAGTCTAATCTCTCTCTCTTCCTCTCTCTCTCTTGCTCTCTTTTGCTCTCTCATTCTCTCTCTCTCTCTCCCTCTTTCTGTCTTTGTCTTTTGCCCTTTGCTTTAATGACTTTGGAACCTGCCTGTCCTTGTCATGTGAGGTTAGTGCAGAGAACATAGAGTTTATCAAGCTGCATTATGTAAATGGATAAGTAAATGGTTACCTGGTCCCCATGGAGTACGGGAAAGATAGCCTTGGCAGCATATCCATGAACATCCATTTAATTGATGTATTCCAAATAAAGCACTATGTTTCATGAAAGTTAAAATTAATACCCAGGAAATTTCCCTCATATCCTCAGCTCTTAAAATAGCCTGTAGACTGGAAAGATATTTAACATTCACTATCCTGACATTATTTTTAAAACATTATTTTTTTTTATCATTTTAATAATATAGCATGATTTATACACATAACAGCAAAGTGGTCTTGCAGTTGGTATTCTGAAATGAAAGAAATCACATATTTTAGGTGGTGAATTTGTGATTAGAAGTCATGTATTACATAACAATTAATAATAATATAATGAATGCTGCAGCAGAGACTCCCATCCAGAGGCCTCATTTATCTCTGCTTCTTTGGCCTTTGATGAATCAAAATGTTCCAACAAAAGATCTGGGGAGATGTGCTGAGTTGTATTCTCCTGAGTTCTGTTTCTGCATTAATTTGAATTTTAAAAGACATATGATGTTTTGAGGCTATGGCTTTAACCAAATATCCTTATAATGCCTGAGCATTGCAAAGAGAATCAGGCATTAAATTAATAACAGGTGTACCTATACTATCTACAGTACATACCAATTAAAAAAGAAATTTGATAATTTCTTTCTCTTTTTTGCACAACATTGTTCCAACAACACACAGAACTCACATCACATCATAAATGTTATGCATTAATTATTTTGTTCCTATATAATTACATATATTTTTACACATTTCCTGCCCATTGGTGGAGTTCATGACACAGCCCTCCATGAAAAGGCCATTCGATGTTTCATACCTATCTTGACCTTGCATTTCACCTGCTGGTGTGACACTCATATGAACACCAGTTGAAGTGGCACCTTGCCCAGCAGGGTTATGCTCAGTTTGACATTTAAGCTACATCATCCCAATGATTTAGCTGCTCCGCCCTTTACAGACACAATATATGGTGGCAGGAGAAGGCTTCTATGGCTGTTCTGTCTCCATTCGCAAGAACAGATTCATACATGCCCCAGCTACCATAACTATACGTGTGCTGTGTGGTCTTAGGCTGTGTCCCAATCATTTTCACCCTTTGTCTCTCTTAATAAGTAGCTTAAAGAAGGCAAGTGCCCTCATCAAGACTCTATCAGCTGCTTCTGTCTCATATCTACTTTGGTGAGGATAGCAGGAATGGAGAGGATAGTCTTTGCTGCAGTGTTTAATGGTAAGAGACAGCGTGTAGGTGGTGGAGGTGTGTTACCAGTATTTCACCCTCATCCAAATGGGGAAAACTTGAGTTGGTTTAATACACCACAGTGTTTAGTTGTGGTACTGAAATCTTTAGATACAATATGATCAAAGCCCTTATTAATGAATGAAAACTGTACAGAGTGTGACGCTGGAAAAGAAGGAGGAGTGGGTGAGGGTGGTGGTGGTACATCTTTACTGTCCATCTCTAATGTTCCCAATTAGTAAGCACAATGGCGCAACAAACAACTCAGAAGTGCAACAGGCGCAAGAACACAGGAGAGCGCGAGAGCACTGAAACTGAGGGTCCAATGTGCTGCACTGCTGGTTGGGACATGAGGGCTTAAATAGAGCAGAGGCAACAGGTGCAGGTGATGGAAGGGCATGTTAGTAGGAGGGAGACTGAGAACGGGGAAGGTGTGCAGGGCGTGGCTGTGTGTGTGTGTGTGTGTGTGTGTGTGTGGCTGTGTGTGTGTGTGTGTGTGTGTGTGTGTGTGTGTATGGCTGTGTGTGTGTGTGTGTGTGTGTGTGTGTGTGTGTGTGTGTGTGTGTGTGTGTGTGTGTGTGTGTGTGTGTGTGTGTGTGTGTGTGTGCTTGCTTGTCACACTGAGCTAAGTGTCTCTACGTGCTTTCCATGCTCATGTGCCTTAGCACTGTATTCGGTTTCCCCCTGAGGACAGTGACGATATATGGAGTTCAGTTGTAGAGGCAGGAAATATATGGCATTATACAAAGGTGTATAATGGCTGTTATTTTAGATTGTGCCACTTAATAGCTTTAGATATCATACTGGACCTAATTTAAGCATACTTCAGAAGTCCCATTTGTGAAAAGATATTATTATATCTCTTTTCCAAATGGTCATCGTTCAGTGTCACTAATGGTTTTGTGTTATATTTGGTGTGCCCGTGAACTCTCCATCTGTCTCCTGTTCTCTGAGTAGCACACTCTCAGAAGCCCACACATAAAGGGACAGAGAGGAAGACTAGTCTATAGACAATGGCAAAATGGCTTTGCAGTCATTCTGATGAATATTTTATTATGTGGGTATATCACAATATGTTGAAGGTTGAGAGTTCGCACAGTTTGTGTGAAGGATACACACAGCGTTAAACTACTGAGGGAAACTGCTGCTCTTCTTCTGCTCCAGACGGCCCCAATGAAGGAAATAGTATTTAATCTGAGAATCCAAATGAGAAATCACTGATAAATTATTGATGCAATGTGTGTGTGTGTGTGCTGAGACCTCCATGCTGTCTCTATACTATCTTAGCAGTGGAAAACGCTGGACAGCCAGGCTCAAATCTACAATAACTCACACACACCCTCACTGCTCAGCCCTGGACTCTCTGAGGCAGTATCATCTCTATTTAGACAGCAATCCAAGCTCTCCGTCTTTCTCTCTCTCTCTCTCTCTCTCTCTCACTCTCTCTCTCTCTCATAAACATACCATTAGATTATGGAAATGAGGAAAGGGAGCATCTATTCCAGTTTAATTCCTTTAGGGAACCGTTTAATTTAAACTAATAAATAAATAACGGGGTTGCATCAGGTGTTTTGTGAAGGATATTGTGTAAATGTTGCATGGAGAATGGAATAATAATCGCAGTGTTTGATGAGGAAAGTTCACTTGACTGACACTCAGCAGTTCATCAACGTCCTTTAGAGGTTCTCAGTGGAGGATACTGCTCAGGATGTTGAGCACTGTGTAGATCAGGAGAGACTAAGACTGGCTACACTAATGACGTGACGCTGGATGATTAAAGCTGTGTGGGGGATATTTTACGCTCCCAGTCAACAGCCTTCGGTCTTCTGGAATGCACTGATGATTTGTGCAGAACAAAAGCACCATTAGACCATATAAAGATGCTAACCTAGAAGAAGGGCAATTTGTTGACTTTACTGCATTCATCTAATACTGCTGCCCTCAGTTTCTATAGTTTGGCCTACATTCTAGTCTTCTTGTATTACATTAGCAAATGAAATATGATGAGGTTAGCATATAATATTGAGGGTTTCCTGCCTAATGTCGAGCTCAATAGGAATGTGATGTGCTGAGCAATGGCTTTTTGCTGTTCCACTACCAGCTCAATTGAGGAAACACACACATACGCATGTAATTGTGCAAATATTGTGAAGCTTTGACAGGTTCTCTGCATCTCTAACTATTTCCATGCAGGCCATTCTTCTTGACATTCTGCATTTTGAAGAATATTATATCATTACTGGTCAAAATTCTGCACACTGTACAGGAACCCCCATGATACAATCCTATGAGTAAACACAGTTCTTTCTTCTGGGGCTAAATCCAGAGCATAAGTGAACAGCACACGAGAGGAGCAATCAGAAAACATTGGAGCAATTTCAGTGGCTGAAGCTTCACAGGTAATCAGGCCAGTATGTGGAGTGAAAGTCACATGAATTATGCAGTAGGGGCTCCTGCACGCCTGCCTGTGGAAGTGTCCTGAATGGAGAGATATTTTACATTATATATCAGTAGAAGTCTGTCAGGACAAGGGTTTCTCTGTCTCATTTTTCTTCCCTCAATGGGAACAGTGGGTGAATGGTAATAAGAATACTGTGCTAAGAGTCCCACAACAATTCAGGAAAAGGGAGATGGTACAGGGGTTTATCTTCCTATTGCTGACACACTGGGGCAAAGCTTTTTTGTCTCTTTCTTACCCCTACTCTATCAACAGGGGACAAAATCTAGGACATAGGGAACAAAGAGATTTTATATCAAGCCAAAGTCTTGTCCTAACCCTATCCTGGAACTCATAGTGGTGCTCAAACTTAAAAGACTTCCAAACTTATTAAAAGACTTCCAAAAATGTAAATTATATATATATATAATCACATCATGGAAATGGCATATGATATAGTATGCACCAAAGCAAGTGTATCTGAATGCACTGAATGCAATGTGCAGCATTCAGATTCTATTTCCTATTACATTGATCGAACACAGGATTTCTCATTTCTCTTTTGCCCCTCATGAGACTTGACACTCCACAATAAATTAATTAATTGATTAATTTTCTAAAAAGCAAAACATTGTTAGGATTCCATGACATGCTTTGTATTTATTTTGGCACCATCAAAAAACAAGGAAAGCAATAAATCAATTTTTACCTTAATGAGGCTTTAATTACTATGTTTGGTGAAGTAGCTAGCTACCTAAGACAAAAGAGTCATCTGGCACATACAAAGACCTTAGCAACACTGCCATGCCTGATAAACTTGTTCCAGTTCAACAAACAGCAATGTCACCATATCAGTCAGTGCAGATGCTATGTCTACCACTTAGTCGGTAATGTGAAAAGCACTATGAAAATGCTATTTTTGCAATACTCTATTTTACACTTTTAAAAAAGTACATAATCTGCATTAAAACTGTCAATCTGAAAAGTGTAGTTTCACAAAGTAAAACCATAACAACATCATCTCCTTTGACAGACAAAAACAGCCGGGTTCTGTTAGCAGCCATCTGAGAGCCTAACCTTCCTGAGTCACTTGTATCATGTCGAACTGACAAGAGCAAAACATGTATGTATATATTTGGAACTGAGGTTGTGTGACTCTCAGGAATCTTTTTCATTCACATACGTTACTTCCTGTTTCACCCCTTCCACTGGATGGTAAGTTTTCTCAAACTTGGGCCTTTAAAAGAATCCTGGGACTTTGAGGGTGCAGTGCGGTGCTCCTACTGTTCTAGGGATTGTCCTCTTCTGGGATGAGATTGGTGTTGTCAAGCCTGGGATCTGTTGAAGCAACTTGTCCACCTGACAGGTCACAGCCACAAGTTCCCCTATCACCACAGGAACAACCTTGGTGTTAACCTTCCGCATTCTCTCCATTTTTTCTTTCAGTCCCTGTTTTTTTTTTTGCCAACTTTTCATATTCCTTCCTTTGGCTGTTTCCCCACTTGGGACTGCCATGACTATTACCATTGCTGTTTTCTGTACCTTGTCCACTATCACAATGTCTGCTAGGTTCTCCACTACTTGTTTATCTGACTGGATCTGGGGGTCCCACAGGGTCATTGTTGTTTCCACCACACTCTACACTTCCTCCCATTTGGACTTGGGGGTGTCCATGTCATATGCCTTATGTTTACAGCTTTGATCTTATTGTTCCTACTGAACTTGAGGACCTGCCTTACGCTAGCAATGCTAGTAAAGTAATGCTACTGCCTCATCACTGGAACATACAGCGAATATATTCACTACTGCTAGTGACACCACTATCCAACTATCTGATGAGTATCACAGGGTCGCTGTGTGCCGAAACTGAACAGTGAAGAATTGAGTACAGTGTGGCTGATTAACTGAGCATGAAGACAAAGTCTACAGTCTGTAATGCCACACCTATAAAATGCACATATAAGATAGGTATGCCTAATAATGTGCCCAGTGAGAGTGGGTACAGAATAGAACATAAAGTTAGTCTGAAGAAACTATAATTACTTTTTTTTATTATTATTCATTTTGGTTAAGACTGCATGGTAGATAAGTACATTCTGTGGCTGTGTAGTTACATTATTTGGTTCACAGAGTTTTACAGCTTAACTTTTAATATATGCATGCCCAAAAGTTTAGAAACTGTTGGTCAGAAACCACAGTTCAACAGCTACTGCTTGCCCTTCAGCCCTCCAGAGCCCCGGGTGGATGATGTTGGAGTCTGGAGCCTCAGGGTGGCTGGGGGTACAGTGGCAGGCTAAAAGAGCTTAAAGCAGAATGGGGTTAAGGTGACATTATGTTTGGTAAACACAGGTAATACTGAGCATGGGGTCTGAGCTGAATCTATTCATAGAGAAGGAGTTATACTATAGAATATATAACACTTTAACAGCTATTAACAGTGACTACTAAGGGATTTCACAGGCTATGATATAAGATTTGTAAAATAAATATAAAAAAATCTAAATCTACACCTGATCTCTTCCACAAGTATCTGCCTGTATCTGGCTCTTTACTGGGACAGGTAATTGGGAAATGTAAAAGAGCGACATACCAGTAGCTCAGCATCAACTCATCATCTGGATGGGTGACCAGTGGATTGATATGAGTTTGCAAGTTATAATGAGAGCTTAGAGATTCTTGGAGTTTTGGCTTTCTACAGAACAAAGAGGACTGCATATAATGGATAAAATTAATTCTGCCTCAGGCTAACATTAAAATCACAGATACATAGCTATGGTTTATGTATGGAGCTAGATGATAAGGTTTAGTAGCCAACATCTCAAGTAATTGTCTGCTGAGAGGCTGAGTGTGGTTAAAACGTCACTGCAGGGGATGGTTTCATTGTCTGCCTTTCTTCTTTGAAACTAATGATGAATTTATAATGTTTTTAAATCAGTCAGAGGCACTGAATTCTGCTCCCAAAGTCTGTGAGAGATCTATGACAAGTAAAATGACCTTAAGCAGAGGATGTAAAACAACATGGCAGAACTTACCAAGATTAATCAAAGCCATGGTAATGTGAAGTACACTGTGGTAGCTCCAACACTGCATGTTTCTTCATTATTTTATTTATTGGGTCACTAACAGGCTCAAACAGACTAAATAAAGATCTAAGACTTTACTCAGGAGACAATTATCAGCCTCACATACAGTAAAAAAATACATTCGCAAATATGTGTTCCCTTTGATTTTGCTTTGCTAACAGCGCTGTCAGAGAAAAAGACCGAGGGTGGGGGGAGGGGTGACTTAAAACAACTTAATTATGCATTGAAGGGAAATTCTTCAGCTCTGAAGATAAACTAAATGATATGCATTTCAAAAACCAGCCCGTTGCCTTGTGGTCCAGTTCCAAATCTTTAAAGCTGAATCTTGTGGTACTTACATAAACCATGACTAATTGGCTGGAGAGATTGTTACTGCAGTGAGTCTCAGGCTATTTCATGCCATAATGGGGAGAACTTAGCTCTTGAGGTATACAGATATGAAACAATATTGCTGTTTATTGCACAAACCATGATTAATATTAGACACCAGAGCACCTTGTTCATACTGCAGTATAAGCTGTCGGTGAAATTGACACTTAGAATTTGATTTGTCTGTTTGTGCCATGCAGGAATAATTAGAAAATTACTGCCATGCTACTTATTCATGCAAATATCTGTATAACACTGTTTAAAGTTCCAGGGAGTAATGCTTTTACATTTCAAATTAAAACATGCCATTTAAATTTGACACCAACCATGCATTGCATTACCTGTTTTTGTTTACTTTTTATTTCTAGTAAGCTTGTTAAGCATATTCAGTGTTATTGCATCAATTTTAGTGTAAATCAAATTGTATGGGAGCATACAAACATACAAATGACATTTTTCTCTTCCGAAGTCATGACGACTGGAAATATGAATGACATAAAATGTTTGTTCTCCTCCTTGGAAGCAGTGTTCTCATGTGGATGGCCAATGTTTACAAGAGAGCCTGAATGGTGCATCAGAGCTAAAGCTGTCCAACACGGGTATTTACATCTCTGAGAACACACTGTACATCCTCATCCAAGTTGGATGACTAAGAAAGACACACAGACACAGACACACACGCACACACACTGACTGGGTTAGCACAAACACTTACCCGGTTCTGATGTTCACTAAGAATGAACCCAAAAGGTGGATTAGCTAAGGCCTCCCTCCTGGCTGGCCCTCCCCCACAGGAACAGAATTGGCAGGTTAATAATTAAATGGCAAATGTTGGGAGGTTGTTTTTGGAATAGCAGCCCGAGAGGAGCTCACGTCCATAATCCTGCCAGCCACTGTCAAAGAGAACGGGGAAAAGAGAGCAGAAGAAGATATTGGTTACCAACCCTCCTGACGAAAAGACTGTTGTGTATTTCCCAGTTGTCCTAATGTTTACCTATTAGCTACTTGAGGAAAAAGATGTTAGTGATTTGTCATAATGTTTTTCACTTTGCTGAAATGAAATGTCAACTCCAGTAGTAGTGACAAGAAGGGATGTTGCAAACTTGTACAATATTTGCTGTTTCTTTCTCTCTCTCTCTCTCTCTCTCTCTCTCTCTCGCTCTCTACCAGCATAAATGTTAAATATAGGCTACATTTGAAAGAACTGTTCATGTCCCTATAGCCTCCAATTACATAGATTGTGCAACTGGTCCATTTGCAACTCCAAGTTGCAATTTTTTCATCTTTGTTTTTAGTCCCTGAATACATAGTCAGCAGTGACCATCAGCGCCTCTTCTCCATCTGTGAACTTTTTTTTTGTATTTGTGCTTTGGGTAGCTAAGACAAAAACATGGAATCAGTATATCTTTTCCTCTTTTCTAGCAATCTGACAAAAAATGTAAAAATATTAAAATATTTTTGCATTTTTGAGTGATGATGTTACAATTCCCTTTTTGGGGGAAAGCTACAGTCTGTCAATATCACTGTGTTGACATCACTGTTGACATAGGCTATCATGCAAATAGTTTTGTCCTTAACTCCGATGAATAAAGCATCATTCTCTCACTCCAGGTGGAATCCGTCTTTGCTCTCTGTTAGGATGGCCCCTCGTCTTCATTTTTTAATGAGTGAGTTATTATGAGAAAATATATTCTAGTCGAGATACGTGTACATAATAGCCCTACTTAACGAGCTAGCTAATAAGCACTGATGCAGAGGGATGCATCTACGGTGAATGTGATAACTGCAGTAATATTACTAATACAGCTGATCAGATCACAGTGGGAGAGATGGAATATCGACCTATCAACTGCCATCAACACTGCTGTATTCTATGTAGAATAAAATCAGCTGGATGAGACTATTGATTTTTCTTGGTTATTATAATATAGTTTTGTTCGTAAAACCTAACAATGGTTTGCCTTTGCTGAAGAATCACATGTGATCTCAAAGGATTATGTTGATTGGTGAATATGCAGCATCACTCTAACACTGGGACATTTTAAGCAAATAAGATGTTGTAGTCTATTATTTGTGTTACTTTCCAATTTGCAGGTTAACAGTAAAACGTGAAAGTTAACAACAACAAAAAACAATGGTTAAAATATAAATGATCTCCCAGATAGAACAGCACTAAATATAGAGAGCACAATTATCTCAATCAGCAGTTTATTTCCATACACATAAGCAAAAAGCAAACAGAGTAAAACAACTAAATTTAGATGCAGCTGGCAAAATGCACTTTTCAGAATAAAGACATTGTTAACATTAATGGTCTTAGGTTTACAGTGTGTGTGCTTGCTTTTGTGTACTTTCTGAGGGATAGATACACAGAACCTTTGAATTCCATAAATGTTTTTCTTTATAATTATTTTTGCTAATATTTGCTGAATATTAGCAAGTCCTAAAAGACAATCGAAGCAATCGAAAATAATACACACACACACACATATATATATATATATATATATATATATATATATATATATATATATATATATATATATATACCGCAATCATCTGCACCTCAGCAACAATATACTATTAAGCATGTGCAGAGACAGGACTGGCATGTACCAAGAAAATAAGAAGTGATAAGCATTATGTAGACATGCATAAGTGCAATCATTTGGTACAGTGATTGAGCCATAATTGCTAAAGGCTTTAGAATGTCTACCAATAGCATGAGATTCGGTCTCATTAAAATCCTCTCCCATTCGATAATTTTTGTCACTGCCACACAGTCTATTGGGAGTGCTGTGATGAATGGGAATTTAAAATGACTTCCTCTCTTTGTACTTTTTATTTTCCATCTTTTTATATGCTACAGTTCATCAGTGGAAATGAGGTGGAAAATGTTGTCTCTTTCTCATCTGGTTTGTGGGCTGACCTTGCTGTTTTTTACAAGTGCCACTGCTCACAAGTGCTCATGCCACAGTTCCCACTCTTCCAAAGACCCTCGCTGCTCACAAGAGTGTGCGGCAGTATTTCTCAGCGCACCCACATAAGTCCGCCGAGTTCTAATTTGTTTCCCCGATGTCAACACTATATAATAATACAATATTACTACACTTTCTTGTCACACAAAAAGAAATGTTGCACTATCTACTGTAGATTAGTACATTTCCCAAGCTTGTATGTTCAGTCAAACAAAATGCCATTTACCAATGCAATGGAACTGAAAAAGAAGCAAGTAGTATGTAAAATTACCAGCTAAATGTCCAATCTGGGCAGGGTCAAAATGTCTTCATCAAGGGATATAAGCCATCACTGGGCTCACGGTGGCATGTACCTTTCATCCTACGTGTTGTCTCCTGAAAGGGCCTTGCGTAAGCAGGAAAGGTGTGACTTTCAAGATCCAACCATGCCGGCAAGCATGTGTGCGGCGTCATTTCTTTTCAAGGCACAGGAGAAGGAGACATTCAAAGATAATGACCAAGAATATTAAATGCATGTTTTCATGGCGTGGGAGAGGGAGTTCACCCCTATGGCATCATGGCTCCCATGGCACCCACTCCACACAGTTTTATTCTGGCTTCGCTTCTGTCTCTTCCCGCACTTGTTTTCTCTGTCTCAATTGTCCTCACCTGGGTCTGTTTTTCCCTCATGAGCTTGAGTACACACACCCTGTTTTCCTCTCCTGCTTGTTTGCCATTGTATAGTTTTAATGTTGTGTGTTCTTTGCTTCTCTGGCTTAGTCTTCTATTTCCTTGCATTTGTTATGTGCTCTTATGTTGCAAACCTATTGCATAACTACCAGCTGTTTGACCTTCCTTATCAATTATCACACTGTAGCCATAATCTTTTGGGCTAATTAAAAAAAAAAGTAAATTGGCTATTTTAATATCTTGTTAACAGAATGTAAAACATATTTAAGATTAGGAATTCTAAGTTGGTTTAGCAGATCAATACTGCTGTTAACACATTATTAACAGGCATTTTGGGTAAAGTACTATTGCGAAGCGGAGTGTAGAAGTGTAGTGTGTTGGCCTACAGATTAGTACCCTCTATTTGGGATAACAAATGTGACTTGGCAAGGGGTCCAGGTATCCTCAGGAGTTTGGCTGTACATTTTGGACTGTCTATTGTGAGGTCCTGCCAATTTGAATATAAAAAAAAATAGCTGTTCTTTCTCTCCAAAGATTTTTTAAATGTTTCTCTGTGATAAAGTGAAAACAAAAACATACTTTGCAGTTTATTAATAAACCTTATGTTAAGAATATCTCTCAAAAGGCAGAGGGAATGCTTTCATCTCTACCGCAGGCTGGGAAAATCTGTGTGCAGTTCCTTCTGTTGCTCCCCCTACAGGCAATCTGCAAGAATAGCAGAAAGAGGCTGCACAGCATTGACTTCCACGAGCAGCTTCAGAGTTTAATTTGCTGTGGATAATATGACTGTCTGGGGCTTTGAGCCCGACTGGCCATTACCATTCTCTGTGCAGATGACAGTTTCCTTGATGGCCTTGGGGCTGACTGGGGTCCATGAGTTTGACTTTTGCTGATCTCCTGTAGCTCTGTGTAAACACCTCAGTCACCATTATGTGTCGAGAAAGAAGTGCGTGTGGAAAAACAAATATATATGTACACACACACACACACACACACACACACACACACACACACACACACATATATATATATATATCTTTTTCTTTCAAGATCTATCTATCTATCTATCTATCTATCTATCTATCTATCTATCTATCTATCTATCTATCTATCTATCTATTTATCTATCTATCTATCTATCTATCTATCTATCTATCTATGACCACCTACCTAATACCTAATAGTGGAAATAGTCACCTTTGGCTCAGATAACACTGGCAAGATGTCGTGGTATGGGCAACCTTAGATGTCGTGGTATGGGCAATCTTAGATGTTGTAAGGTATCCGCAGTGCCCACTCAAACTGCTGCACATCACTGAGGTCTCTCAGTTTGTGTGGTTGTAGGTCAACACAACAGAACCTGTTGATCCGAGTGTTCTCAGATTTGCTCCAGTGTATTGAGATCGGGCAAGTGAGCAGGACAGGGAAGGACACTAATGTCATCCTGTTGATAGGTACTACTGCCATCAGGGAAGAACGTCAACATGTACGGGTGCACATGATCTACACCCACTGGCATTGGCAGACTCATGCATCCCCCAGGTACAGGCTCACTGCCACCACACCCTACAACTGGCCCACTCTTGTCTCTCAGAGGTTATTCTTATGCGTTTGTGAGCACATACATCACCTCCATTCACTTTATGCAGAATGAAGCTGGATTTATCCAAGAAGGCGACATTTTTTTCCTCCAGTGTCCAATTACAGGACTCGTGTGCAAACTGGAGTCGATGTTGATGATGAACCTTGGTTAACTTTGGCACCTTAACCATGTGTCTGCTTCACAAGCCCAAATGCAACAGTGTTCACCCAGTAGTGATCCTTGACACCTTCCTCATTGTTCCTGTGTACATTACAGAGGTTAACTGGTCCACTGTGGCACGTTGATTGCTCTATGCGACTTGTGTGTACAAGTGGCCGTTCCCCTCTGGTATCGATGACCCTCGGGGCAACTCTGTTATGCTGCTGTGAGTCCATTCTCGGTACACCTTCAATACAGCAGCTCACAAAGTAAGCAGTTTCCAAGATGCTACTACCCTCACCCTATTATCATGCCCTTTTGGGCATCAATCACATTGTGTCCTTTGTTCATGACAATCATTTTGCACTCTGCCACAACTGACTCGTATTTTCACTTACTTATATGTGCAGCAAACCTGTCATATCCCAGGCCAAGTTCATTCCAAACCAGGGGTGGCCATAAAATTCAGAAACTGTGTGTGTATGCACCATATATATGATAATTCACACCCCTTCCCATGTTATGTTCCATGTTCTGTTGTTAATGAATATTACTGCTGTATGTGTTAATGATCATAAGATGCTTTAACATGTTTCTAGAAGGCAATTATGACTAGAAGGCAAATTACGCTTTACTTATTTATGTGTCCTGAATGATCAATGTTGTGAGTGTTTCTCATGACCATTTCGTTAACATGCTGTGACACTTGGGTAAATTTGCTGAGGTTCTCTGGGTGGTAGAGTCTGTCAATGGAAGATTTATGTTGGACAGACTGGCAAAGCCATGCTGCCCTGATGTTTTAGAAGTGGAAAAGCTCTCCAGTGGGACGTGAATTTATGACTGCTCCTAATCTGTCAGAGTGTTTGGACAGGAAGCACTCTGAGGTTGAGAGCCCAGGAAGAGGACAGTAGCAAAGCCAGCTACTTCAATATCTACAGGGAGGTGACCTACAAAAACACAGGAACTCATTCAGTAAAAAAGACCAAAGATGCTTTTATATGTGTTGCTATTTTAGATAGGCCTGTGTAAGAGTGTCATGTTACTTTCTGAACTGTAAAAAGGCGGGAAGAAGCTACAGATAAACCACAGTTCCTACACGAGAAAATAATGTGTGCAAAACTACAGACATACCTTGCAGGACTCCTGTTAAAGGTTTCCCAGGCACCAGATGGTGACTGTTGGTAAAAGTCTAAAGCTTTGAATTCAGCCTTTGTGGTGAGATGATTGCTGAGTTTGCTCGAGCCTGAAACAGTCATGTGATTATGTTCGTGTGAACAGGGAAGTGTAGGACACGTCATAGGTTTGCTGCAGACAGATGTGTATAAGCAGACCAGAATGTCATATAAAGAATTCACAGTCAGTAGAAATTTTGTCTACGTTTATTGATATAGTCTCGGTGGTGTTTTCAGCATTGCATTTATCATTTTTGTTTATTGGTCTGTTACGTTGATGTAATTAGAAGCTAATTTGCTCATTTTGTGGATAAATGTTGTCTGCACCTCAGTGATGGTTGCTGGTCACATGTAATGACATCTTTAGTGCCTATTACATCTCATAGGAATCAAAGTACGAGTCCCAATCCAAAGCTCTTTTATTAGCCTATCACCACGTCTTGTACTGTGTATGACAAATACAACTTGATTTGATTTGAACCAAATGAATAAACAAGCACAATAGCCAAACTGAATGAACAAAACCACCAGAGAGCAAAGGTATCAACTAAGAAGGCGAATGCTGGTATTAGAGATAAGGTGTGGCATAGTGAAGCCTCTGACAATGGGCTAATACAAAGGAATGAATCTGTGGAGTGAGACTAAAGTGGTTACAAGTGTAGCGTGTCAATACTCAGAGGAAAGTGAATGGTGTCTGTGCGATTGGGAGGTATGTTTATTATGTGTGCTGAGGGGGTTCTTGTGACAGGGTGTCAGTCAGGGTGCACGAGGGCTCTTAGGAATCGAAAGGTGGACCAATACAGGAGTCTTGCCTTATGTTGGCATGGCATGAGAGTACCACGGGGGGAGAAAGAAGGAATAGTAGCACCTAAAGTAATTTCCACTGTGACACCTTAAATAAATATTGTGCTTCTAAAATGTTCACTTGAAGCAGAACCTATATTATGTATATGTTTATATTTTTTTAAATAAATAATTTAAGGTCTGCTTCTGTTGAACTCAAACATCTTCACCGCTGCATGGATTACACATTGGTCCATGCTTGAATTTTGAACATTGAAATTTGGTGGAAGCAAGTTCTTATGTCAATGCAAACTCACTTTGTTACACAGGCATTGAATAAGTGAGACTATGCATCTGAAAATGTGTGAGTTTTGTGAAAATGTGTGATAATAGATTTCTCATTCACTTTTCACCAAGAACATGCGTCAATATACCCTATACTGCATTTTTTGGGGGATGGGGCAATAGATTGTTATGCTTTCTAAAATATTATATGTTCAAGAAAATATCATTAAACTATATTTTTCATTAAGACATCATATTCATATTTATTTAAAGTATTGATATTTTTCTTATTTGTTAAATATTCGCACCAGTTTTCCTTGGATCAGTGCTTCAATCCATGACCTAATTATTAGGTGCTGTGCAGTACTGTGGATCCCCTGTACTGGACTGTAAGAACATTGACTAACAGACAGTGTTCTTTGAATGGGAGCCACAGTTACTAATACACTAATACATATTGTTCTTCGTTCATTCATCTCCTTTGTAATCTCGGTGTTAGCTCACAGCGTTCCTTGGCTGCACTTTTATCATGACAGTGAGCACAGCCTTCACTTTATAATAGATCTCTCACATTTTTGTTCTCCCAGTCGAGATTAGCCATAGGCAATGTCTTGTGTTTGCTATCTGATGTGCATTTACATAGTTTTCCTTGAGAGTGTCCTTGATATGCCATTAGGCCTTCCACAAAAAAGTTCTCCCTGGCCTGAAGTTATTCTACTGTGCAACTACACAGACTAACTTACAAGTATAAAAATAAAAATATAGGAATAAAGACAAGATTTTAGCATATGTTTAGATAAAGATTTTTAAATATATATGGCATTATCCTTAAGTTCACCATTTGGGTTTGAAACTGAATGATTGCAATGCAAAGTAAGAGTATGACAGCATATGTTCCAGTTGTTGTACACTGGCTTCTACAGTGGAGTCAATAGTTCACATGACATCAGCATTAAAATGAAATATGATGAGGACAATATGGAGAGATTTAATTTGATCGTCAGTTATCTGCATCTTTTATGGCTCTCTGTGAGATGTAGTCCTATACAGTGAAGATGCTAGCGTCAGCATCAGAATTGTCAGAAGACACATAATTGGGGTTTTGAAGGTGAGGTGCTATTGAAAATGCAGTTTGGTATTCCCAGTGCAGGATGTTGGGTGGGGCCAAGGAAGGCGGGGTTAAATGGCTAGACTCTTTCACGGCAGCTGGGAAGCGGGGAATAGAAACAGGGAAATGTTGAATAGAAATGCTCATGTTATTTGCTTTCATGGAGCTTTCTGGCAAAGATAAATAAAATGCTCCACTTGCCCATTGACAGTGTTTGAATGAATATAACAGGAAGCACCACAGTAAATGCAGTGTAAATTTGAAATCTTTGATGAAAAGCCAGCACTTAAAATGCAAGTGATCCTCATTCACAATTTAATATGAGCATTAAATAAAGGTTATGGACACTGTGTCTCTCTATTCAGTAAAGTGAAGAACCCTTTTCCCCTTACAATAAAGCCTTCTCATCTCCACATCAAAAACAGAGTCTTCCATGTCTTTATAAGCTCCATTCATTCTGCATGTTTTACTCCATGAGTTTACTCCTAGTGTACGTGTGTGTGTGTGTGTGTGTGTCTGTGTGTGTGTGCAAGTGAGAGTGTATGTGTGTTGTGCAACTGGCTATTTGTGAGTGTGTGTGTGGTGAGAGAGAGAAACTTGAACAAAGAAAGTTATTATCCACTGAATTAGTACTACTATTAGAATGTTAGATGCCTATAACTGTAACGGTGGGCTCCGCCCCCCGCCCCTGTTTTGGTTTTGTCATCTCGTGTTCACGCCCAGTCTTCTGTTTCCATGGTTTCCTTTCTGTGTTTTCCCGTCGTTGTGATTCTCGTCAGCTGTGTCTCATTTCAGTTTGTGTATTTATACTTCCTGGTGGTTCCTTGTCCTTTGTAGGTTATTGTCTCATGTCACGCTGTCGTAATGTCATGGTGTCTATGTACGGTTGTGAAGGTTAATGCTATGGTTGTGAATGTTAAAGTTGTTAATGTCTAGCTCCGGTCTCGTGTTCGAGTATTTCCCTGGTTGTGTCTCCTTCTAATGGTTTGTGATGTTGCTTCGTGTCTCAGTTACACTTATATGCTATCGTCGTGCCTATGTTAATCTCCCTGGTCCTCCCTGTGTTTAATATTACTGTTGTTCTGTTTCCCCGTGTTCGCTTGTGTCGTAGCTTTGTAGTTTCTTATTAAGTTACTCGTTCATGGTTCACCCGTCTGTTTAGTTTAATAGTGTTGTTCAGTCGTCTTAGTTCTCGTTGTAAGTTGTGCTCAGTGTATGGTCAGTTCGTTCTTGTGTATTGTTTATTAAACGTATTTATTCATGGTCCTCCTCACGTTCGTTTGAGTCTCCGTTTAGTGTTATGTAAATACCTACGTGCTCCTGCGCCTGCGTCACACCCCGTCAGCACAAGAACCGTGACAATAACATAGCTGTACATAATTATACTGCAAACATCTCTTTCATTACCTGAAGGAGTGAGCATGTATATTAAAAACTCAATTTTGCCACAACATTCTGAGTTATCCACATATCCCAATGAGTTTGGAGATACAACTTCCCTGCATCTCCAAACTTTGGGGAGATTTGAGGTTACTGGTAATGACAAAAGTGGTAAAGAGATTCATCACAGTGGAATGCTCAATATGCCAAAGGTTTGGAGAGAATGGACAACAGTGTGTGTGCGTGTGTGTATGTGTGTGGTTCAAAGTAATACTAAACACACTATATTATCTAAAAGAGAGTCAAAGTGTTTCAGTGTTGACAGATGTCATGGCGATGCTGAGCATTTCAGCACCATGGACAGCAGTAATTGACACTCTGCTTTTCATCTAAACTACAAAGAAAAATAAAACATTCAGCAATAAAGATCAACAGCTAAATCCTTAAAATATGGTATTGGCAGGAGGTATACAGAAAAATAAGGACAGGCAGATTAGTGGCATGTGCCAACAAATGGATCCGATGGAGCCAGCCACCTCATTATAATGAATTCTTGGGAGGCAGGCCAGAGTTCCTATGTGAATACCGAGGTGAAGGTTTTGGATAAATGTCTTTTGGGTGTAGGGGTTGCTCTCCTGTCCTGCCATTCATGCCATGGATGAAAACGTCTTCCAGAAAAGAAAGACGTTTGTAGTCCAATGCTTTTCTAGAATCTCCTTATCTCCTTATTCTGGCTATATGTGTTTTTCATATAGGAGAAGATGGCAGCGTCACAGACAAGACGCACAACCCGAGACCTTTTCCAGGTAATTGAGTTCTCCAACTCACACCACTAATTTGCACACCTCTGCTCTTCCTAGAGGCTCCCCAAGAGACAAAAACAGAAATACTGAGAGACAAGGAGAGGGGGAAATAACTTGCCTGAGCACAATATGTTAATTGCTTTCCTGTAACTGACAGATTTTTAAAGGTCATAGTGTATTTTGGAGAATTGTGAAAATAGATTAATGAAAATGTAGTGCTCCCCAATGTTATAAAATTTAACTCATTATCTTTGAATTTGCAGCGTAGTGTTCTGCTGCATCTGAAAATATGATGATAATGACCAGTAAATAGGTTGAAGAGCGTGATGCCTCCAAAAATTCTAACAAATTACAAAGAGCAAAAGAAATTCACTCCATTATTTATAAACAAAATTTTATGAGCATGTGTGCACACAAAGGGTAACTCAAGCTCCAAGTCTTGTAACATCCTCTGCTAAAAAAGATTTCCCAATTTTTGTCCATTTTTATGAGTTTGGAGGCCGAGGTCACTGGCCCCTTCTTTCAGTGGACTGTTGTCAGATGAGGAAAACTCTCACCCTGGTCTTCTCTAAGGCCTTGGCATCCTGTGCTACCTGCTGCTCAGCTGTTGCATCAAGGCCTGAGGAAGCCAGCTGAATCAGTCATAGATGCCATGTGACCTTCTGAGAGCTGATCTCCATCTCTTTCCACTTTGCTCCAGTCAATAATGGTATGACAGCTTGGAAGACACAGAGACGGGCAGCACAGTCAAGGTTTTCTGCAGGAGCTGCTAAAGAGGGAGAGGGAGGAGAGTATCCCTGCAAATTCAGTATCCGCAGTATCAGTCCAATTACTGAACATTAACAATGGCAGATTTAGATAAACAGAATGCAATAAATCTGATGGAAGAACCACCTGGAATAAATAATAATGGTTTGTGTTTGAAAATATATTCAGTCGGACCCTGTCAGATATACATATTTGAACAGCATATACTGGAATGCTGGGTATCAGAGTGATATTGTCCCAGTGCTGCTCTTTCTTTCCGTTCTTTCAAGATTATTCCAACTTCTGTTCCTGCACTGCTGCATACTGACAAGAGTCGAGATGAGCAGAACACTCACACGGAGCCATGCGATTGGTAATTGGACCCGCATCATGAGGATGGGTGAAGTGACTCACTGTGTTGGTGCTTCTGCGTTAAATCCGCCGCCACGTCAGCCACAGTACAAATAACGAAGTTTGAAGGAGGAGGACGGAAGTGACTGCAACTTTAGGTTCATAAACTGCATGGTGTTTAAGAGCTCTAGACCATATGCTACGATTGCAGGTAGCAGCTGTACTCCTGGTATCTGACTTATTCCCTCTCTTCCTACCTCGCTCTCGCCTCCGCTCCCTTTCACCCACTCACTGTAGCACTGAAGCATATCAATGGCTGGACCCCTGGGATAGGTATGTTCTCATGACCAGAACTTTGGTAAACAAGAATTAAAAATGATCAAAGTTGAGGTAATTAAGCACCACACACTTTGTGTGTGTGTGTGTTTGTGTATGTGTATAAGGAAATGTTGAATAAATACCAGAGGCTGAAAAATAGGACGTTTCTGAAACGTTAGCACCAAGGCTGTCCTAGTGGTGATAAGCACACTTCGGGTTGTGAACCTCTGTGCTTCAGGACTGGTTCCACCAGATCCCAGGAATAACAAAGAGTAGATCCCAGGAATAGTCAAAAAGAGTGCGATCCAAGAAAAAGCAAATTACACCATGCTCTCCAACCAGGCATCTAGATACTTGATTGATCCCAGGGGGAAATTCCAGGAGTGAGGAAAAATAAGATATGACCACCATGTAATGTCGAGCATACATATACTGAAACTTATGTTACCACACACAAAACCAAATTGGAATGAAACATATCTTTAATAAACAGCAATGGTAGGTGGTAGATCTAGATATTTTTCTATAGATGTGCTGAAATGTAACTGTAGTTAAATGTTAAACTGTTGGCCGTCTATCATAAAAGTTAATCCACTGAAAGAGAAACTTGTTCTTAATTTTAAAGTAAACAGTGCCCCCTCTGGTGATATTTAAGACTATCAGATTGTTAGAGGTAAAACAGGATTTATATACTGAGGCGATTTGTCACCTCATACATCACATTCACACACCAACATTTGCCTTGGCATTGGCATTGTTCCAGCTACAAATACATATTATTTTAAGAAAGAGGTGAAATGTCTGTGGTGGTGCAGCCAAAGATGAAAGATATTGTGTTACATCAAGACAATCTAAAATTCCTATAATATAGTAGGTATCACAATTAAATCTATCATAACAAAATAGATGCTGAGGCTTTAAAACCATTAATTTCTTACTAAAATAAAAATACATAAATATCTAAATAAATTGAAATTTAATTTATGCAGAAAAAACAAAAATTAGAATTTGATCTTTTTTAACCATTAATATGTGTGTGTGTGTGTGTGAGAGAGGGAAAGAGCGAAACAGTTGCCTACAGCAAAACATGAAATGCTGTATATATGGTGCTGTATATATGCTTATTTACCTCTATGCTGAATCACACCTGGGATGGGCGTGACACCGTCAATACATGTCACACAGATGTGCAGATCTCAAATTTAAGGGCCTGGAAGAGCAAGTGGAATCTCTGCTTTTGTTGAAATGTTCAGAGAGACTCCGATTTCTCACTAGTATATCGACATGTCTCAAATCTGATAGTTTATCAGGCAGATCTTTCATAGGGATCTCTTGCTCTCAAATATTGATTACAATTTTCCCCTGTTCCCCTCCCAATCTCCTCATGCTGAATTAGAAAACTGCATTACTTCCCCATGCATGGCTATAGACTGACAGTCAGTACATCAGATGTTCAGTCAGTACATCAGAAAACAGGGACAGTGCTGAAGGAGCGACTGAGTGGACATAGTCCTCTTCAGCGTGTCCGGCCTACAGCGGGAGTGAGTGGGGACTGACAAGCCCTTTGTCATTTGCTGCCCTTCCCCTCCCTCCCGTTGATTTACATCTTACAGGCTCTTGCTCCTTCACCTTTCTGTCACTGAAGGCAGATTAGATCTGGTCTTAGTCTGATCTGGACATCAACCGTCCAATCGCCAGTTCATTTTTTATGAGATGTCTGTCGCTAATGACACGCTGTCGTCATCTACTTACACTTTAGTTCCCCGACACCCAGCACGTGGGAGTGTGGGAGAGACAGACAGAGAGAACACGCCACCATAAAAGGAGGACGAACTGAGCATGCGAGTCCAGTGAAGGAAACGCAGCGCCGAAGCAGGCAGACGCAAGGCGGGACTTCACGCTTTGAAGTCAATGCTGATTGGTGAATTAAGTGTTGTCTAGTTCTCACTCACGTTTGTTAACACACACACACGCATGATGATAATGCAAGTTTGGGTTTGCAATCTAAGAATATGGAAAGGTGAAAATAGAGAACTAACTCTTAACTAAAGAGGGAGACATAGTGCACTTTAAAACATAGGTCATCAGTAAACCATGAAAACTAAATGTAACTTATCTCTGTCTTTTTCTCTCTCTCTCTCACACACACACACACACACACACACACACTTTGAAAGGATGCAAGCAGGTGTGTAATTCAGGAAACTAAAGGTTATCATTGAGGCAAATGACAGATGTGTCATGCAGCCCATGACTTCTACCACTCCCTTGGAGATACATCACTTCACACCAGGGGAGACGCGTTTGATTAAAGTCTGCCTGAAATGGATTCACAGCAGTGGAGACGGGCGTGCAGTCATCAGGGAATATGAGTAGCGAGAGGGATTTGACTGATGAGTTTCCTGTACCGCAGCTTTAAGAGAAGAATTCTGCACTTGCTTCATAAGAAGGGGAAACTGCAGGATGGCCAAAGAGCATGAATTGTACAGCACTGAAGCTTGTAACTTCCACGGCGGAGTCCCTCTGTAATATGTTTTATTGCTATCAAAGCTGTTTAGAAAAAAATATATCCAAAAGTGCAATCATTCATGGCTTCCTGGGCTTTTACAGAGTGCACCGTTATATAGTTTTCATTATAGTGTTCAGAGTTCTGTATGGCCTGTGTTGTACATGCACATTTGAGCGGACTCTGTTATGCTTTACTGTTATCACTGTGTGTCCAGTGTTTGTGAAGATGTGAAGTAACACTTTAGAACATCTTACTCATATTCTTCTACCACAGGACAAGGGAAAAGGTACCGTGTGTGAACAACACGCAATGCCAACGTCAGCAACATGCTTTTCACTAAATCTATGAAACTATGTTAAAAATGCCAATATGGAACTCCTTATTACTTATGTTGCCTGATACTAACAGGCTTAAGGTAGTTTTTTGTATGCTGTTGCCCTCATAATGTTTCATGTTTCACCCTTTATTTATTCGCTTCCTAGAATAGCTGAAGGAAGCTAAATCAACGTTCACTTGTGCAGTTTTAACAAGTTCAAATGATTCGTCAACTGAATTGTAATGAGCAAAACTGCACGGCTCGACAAAGCCCAATCGTTTAAAACAAGCGACAGTCTTTTCACCATATATGGAGAAAAGGGCAGTGACTGACTACAGCTGGGGAAAAAATGTTCAGTGTTATTTATATTCACATCCTTCCAGATCGTTGTCACACAGAAGACATTTTGTTTACCACAAAGACAGCAGCAAAGTGGCATCTAACTGTAAATATGTAATTAAAATGACAAAGCTTGCTGTTGTGAGTATTTGACAGCACATAACTATTCATCTCTTTTTTACTTTATGAACTAGTTGACTAGCCTAGCTAGCTAATCATGAGATATTATGATTAGTGGCAACTTTATTGTGAAAACTAATAATAATTCAATAGTCACTGCTGTAGTGTATTTCATAAATACTTTTTCACCAGCTGTGTGACTTATTTTTCAACTTTTTTGTACATCTGAAGTCTAACATATAATATAGAAGCTTATCCAAATGAACAAAGTATGGTGAAAATTTTACAGGCTACACACTACAGTTACAGTATCTATTAATCTCTGTATGAAGTCCCTTCAGAACACAACTGCTGTTTTGTTTTGTTCCCACAGCTGGCTCTAAGTGTTTGCCTGGTTTGTATGAATATGAATGCAGTTTAGAAACTTGTCTCAGAACCTAATTTTTGTGAGTCATAGTCATTATTAACATCAACAGTATGGTGCAATATATATATATATATATATATATATATATATATATATATATATATATATATATATATATTGTGTGTGCTGCTGTTTTGATGTCAGCACTAAGGAAAATTCTTCAGAGGCAAAGATTCATTGGGAGGTCACATAAGTGGAAGTAGAGGAGTGGGTGAGAGGCAGAGGCAGCTCTTTGGACTTAATGGGAATAAAACCTACTGCTGCTATCAGATTAAAAGCAAAAGAGTTACCAACACAGTTTCTTTTTTCCCTGTGCACAGCTCTTCATGAGACACAGCTAAGTTCAGTCATTCTGACAATGTCACAGAAATACGAAAGCTTGTCATTTATGCCTTCAAAGTAACCAAGGAAGGAGACAGGTATGTGTTCCCTGAAAGACTGCTGCAATCTAGTGTGGAAGTGTAAACAAAACACACACACACACATTCGAAGACATCACAGAGGACAGATCCAGCAGCTGAAAGTCCCAGAGGAGCAGGATCTCCTAGCCTGTGTCCCCACCCCATAAAACCAGAGCCTTGATGCAGGACCTCTGCAGTGGAGAAGCAGCGCGTGAAGCTGGACCGGTGGATGTGGCCCTGCAGACCCCCCCAGCTCCGTGGGGAGCAGCTCAGTCGGGTTAGATGCTGGTCGAAAGGTGCCCGCACACGAAAGAGGAGTAGCCCGGGAACTGCTTGAGGACAGGGAAGCATCCATAAAAAAGAACTAGCAGAGGTCAAAGTCATAATGAGAAAAGAACTGGGGGAGGTGAGATGGAGATGAAGGGATTGGTGCGGAGGTGCTCTGGGGCAAGCCACATCTGGGAGATGGGAAAATAGAGACAGCGAGGGGCCTCACACTCTCTCCCTCTCCCCTACAAACTCAGTCTACTCCCCATCACCTGCATCCCCGGCGTCCAATTACATCCATCACAAACTGTAGCTGATAACTTCAAACAACAGATCTGGGATACGGTTATCTAATAATCTACTGGTTGAATGGTAAAATACAATTGCATACTGAAAATAAATCTAAAAGAAATAGACCAGATAGACCATATAGGGCATCAGGAGGGGAGCTGCCACTAGCAGTAGAGCCATGTGCTGTTAGAATTAGATTCAGACATGCTGTAGAACTTACAACAAGGAAAACTCTTAAGCTTTCATGCAGCTTATGAGCATAAAGTCTGTATCTCTTTTATCCTCCTGCATGATTTGAGCTATCGCTGATGCAGCATCAGACTGGCTACAGAAGCACCTATCCATATAAAACCTATCTTCATGTTACCACATGACCCACAAGCTGGAGGAGGGCATTGTTTGAATCTTTGCTTTATTTATTTATAGGACCCAGAGTTGTGAAGGAGTTGTAATTACTGCTTTGCCTTTGATGGGTCTAATGACTGTCGCTGCAATGGTTTGCGTGGGCTATCACTTTCCACCTGGCAGAAGCAGAGACAATACAGATTAAGAAGGTGCACCAAGCCTGTCATTCATGTGCCATTCATCTATTTTAATTCTAAATCTGCCATTGTAAATGTTCAGTAATTGGACTGATACTGTGGATACTGAGACTCGCCTCCCTCTCCCTCTTTAGTAGCTCCTGCAGAAAACCTTGACTGTGCTGTCTCTGTGTCTTCCAAGCTGTCATACCATTATTGACTGGAGCAAAGTGGAAAGAGATGGAGATCAGCGCTCAGAAGGTCACATGGCATCTATGACTGATTCAGCTGGCTTCCTCAGGCCTTGATGCAACAGCTGAGCAGCAGGTAGCACAGGATGCCAAGGCCTCAGAAAAACATGTGAAACAAGGTGTAGCAATCATTCCACATCAGGCTGAGCGGCAGGAAACAACAGCTTACAGTTGTGAGTTTTGTGTTCTTTGGCAGACAAATCAATTATCACACATAACTTCATAAGCTAGCTCTATAATTGGCATAAACATAAATACATGTATCGTATGTTATAGCCCTAATAATAAAAATGGGTCAAAATCCTTTATCATCACTTTATAAATATAGTAAATTCCTTTTCTTACACAGAAGAAAGAAACAAAATCTATTGGTACTTCAAGGCAAAAATGCTTTACTGAAGATAAAATGTTCTGCCAATTTACATAATATTGCCTCCTCACATACTGACCATCAAACTTTATGCCAGAGTTCTGTGAAATACTCTACAACCTTTTCCAAGCCTGTCAGTTAGGCCTACAGGAAACCAATTAACATTTTGTGGTCAGGCAAGTTATTCTTTCCCTTTCGTATGCTCTTTCTCTCTGTTTTTGTCTCTTGGGTGGCTCCTAGGAAGAGTCACACAAATTAGCTGTGTGAGCTGGGGGCCTCAATTACCTGGAAAAGGTCTTGTGTGCCTTTTGCCATGTGACGCCATTCTGACCAGCAGATGAGATGAGCAAAGGAGAGACAGTAGAGCTGCAGAGAGAGAGAGAGAGAGAGAGAGAGAGAGAGAGAGAGAGAGAGAGAGAGAAGGAGAAAGAGGCTATAAAAAGACAGGCTGCAGAAGGGGAGAGGGAAAAACAGGTGGTGAAGTGTGGAGGACGAATGACGCCTCTGTCAAAGGGGTTTTCCCATGGGGGACAGCAGATGATCTTATACAGTCTCATTAAGTCTCAAAAGTTCATTCCACTACTCCCAGAGTTACATGCCGCAGTCTTCCCTGTTTCGCCTGAGAAGAATCTTTAATAATAGGGGTACCAGGGCTCTGTTGTTATGCCACTGGCATCCAATTACTTCCAGGTAATAAACACAGGGAATTCAATGCAGAGGATTTATCAACATCAACAAAAATATATCAGTAATTTGGACTACTGACTACTGCTTTCTATACTACTGAAAAGTCTGCAGTGCATAACAGGTGCCAGTGCCTACTGTGATGGGAGCCCCAAATGTTCAAAGCAGCTGGAAGTATGTCTGTAATATTAGTCATATTGATAATATCTGATATGATTTCACTGCCCCAGTATTAATCCCTGCACTCTGGGTGATGTTTGCAGGGAGTTTTCAGCAAATCTCAATTTGTTGTTTGGTTTTTAGTTGCATGCTCCGTGCTAATGGCATTAATTATTTATTCTGACCTTGTGAATTCACTAGACACTAATTACTGTAACATCACATACACACACATGTGTGGGTGTGAGTGTAGGTGTGTGTGTGTTTACACTGTGTGTGTATATATATAGGTATTCTAATAGGTAGCTTAGGTATTCTAATCGTCTATATATAGTAGAATAGCGTATAGTATAATAGAGTATATAATATATACATACACACATGTCTCATGCCAGTGATGCACACATTAATTAGTTATGGCACTTAAGATGCACTTGAAGCGTGATAATATAATCACACATGTGCACACACAAACAGCAGTTAGGATAATGACACAGGGAGGAAGAAAACTGTGAATGTAGCTGTCCAGGAAAGTGTTTTGATGTGGAGATGAGAAGACTTCATTGTGAGGGGGAAAGGGCTCTTCACATTTTTGAACAGAGAGATATGATTTCAATAACGGTTTCTTCATCTTCATATTACACAGAGAGTAAGGATCACTTGGCTGTTCCAAGTGTTGAGTAATTAGGAAGGATTTCTGTGTTTAGTGTTTCTGTCCTGCTGGGGATTCAACACAAATTCCTTATTTTACAAAGTGTGGTTTTAATTCAGCATATAGTCAAAGCCAGTTTAGTCAATTTAGGCCATAGGTGAAAAATCTCATTTTTGTAATTATGCTCCTTCTCATTAGAGGGTAAAATCGATACTTTTAAAAGAAAATATGTAATTTTACCTGCATGTGCTCTCTTCACAAAATGAATTATGAATCAAAGTATTTCTATTTAAAATTTATCATTATACTGTACATGAAACATCAAAAAAGAACCTCTCTCTCTCTTCCTTTCTGTGTATATGTGTGAGTAGAATACCTAAGTTTGCAGTTTCAAGGACCTTCTCCATCAAAGCTTCAACTATCAAAATGTACAGAATTCCGATGAGAATTCTGATGCTGAGGCCAATAGAATCACATTATATGACTGACATGCTGCCAGCCCCCTTCAGATAACTCAATACAGGAAAGCATGACAATTAGACATCAAGGCTGATTACAGAGGAGATATCAATGCTGAACACTAGGTAAATGAAATAAAACCAAGCAAAACAAACACAAAAAGATCCAAGGCAAATTTCAGCTCCATTCTTCCTCCTGAGCAGTGAACCTGCACAGAAGTGCTCTGGCCTTTGATCTGCCATTTTTATTTTAAATAAGGACACTTTCAAAAATGAAAACAAGAAGTGGAATGTAACCACAAAAGTTTGAATAACACATGTGCACACACACACACTCACATACACACACACACACACTGGCTGCATGCCATTTATCTAAAGCAACCCAATATTTTGCGTAACACAGAATAAAGATGTTTTCGTAACACAAAATAACACCGATAACATTTCTTCAGTACAATATAGATGTAATCTTTCCTCTGTAGTCCAGGACACACTGCGCCTGTTATGCACTGACCTATCCGACATCAGCACCGTGCTGGGGACGAAGTCCACCTGTTAGTAGACGCAGGAGTGGATGCCTTTGCTACTGTCCTCTTCCTGGGCTCTGAACCTCAGAGTGCGTCCTGCCCAAACACTCTGACAGATTAAGAACACTCATAAATTCACATCTCACTGGAGAGCTTTTCTGCTCATAATGGAGAACATCAGGCTAGCATGCTCTGACCATATTGCCTAAAATAAATCATTTTAATCGCTGCTTCTGGTTCAGTCTTTGGCAGCCTGTAGCATGGGTAACAGTAGGACACACAGCAGTAGGTCTTTTAGAGCAATTTGGTGTGACACTGGGTGTACTGTAGTTGTCAGAAATAGATGTGAAGAGCTTTGCTTCCAAAACTTTAAGCGTATCTATACATGCATGCACTCCTTGGCAAACCATGTAAATTGAGTCCAAGTCGCTGAATGCCTAAGTTGCTCATTTGTTAATGTTTTGCCTGGGGTGGTCATAAATAAAGAAGCTTGAAATATTGCACAGTCCCTCTTCTCTTATACTGCATGTGAGTTATCTCTTACCTCACTAGAAGACCCTTTATGTTAAAAGCTTTCTGGATGTTAGACTGCACAAATTTGGTTCAGCTCAGAAAAGCATCTAAAGGTCCTTCTGTGTGCGTGTGTGTGTGTGTGTGACAGGGACAGAGCTTGCCTTTACAGTGCATGGGCACAAGTAAGAAAGTCTTGATATAGGCTACAAAAATGTAGAAACCCAATGAAGAAATTACTGCAAACATGAGAAATTGTTACTACCTTGTAAAAAGCTGAAATAATGATGGTACAGGAATGTGAATGTGTTATTTTATGTGATAACAATCAGTTAAAATGGTTACTTCAAAGAAAAATAAAGTATTTGATTAACATGAGGCACAGCTAAACTACTTAGATGAAAAAAGCGATGCTCAGTTGAAATCTCATTAACCCCTGAATTAACCCCTGAATTAACCCCTGAATTAACTCCTGAATTAACCCCTGAATTAAGCCCTGAAATAACCCCTGAATTCATCCCTGAATTGTTTTGGCCGTATTTTAATAAATTGTTAGTAATTAAAACTACCATATTATGATAATGTTTTGGTAACTAGCTATTGCAATAAGACTGTAGGATTTACTACCAAATACCAAACAGAAAAAGTTTATAGGCATGTAATTTGAAGTGGTGAGTTTCTTCTGATTGGCTCTTGAAAATGCTTTACATAACTCCATGGAAACGACCTGTTAAACCTAAGCAGAATGGATGGTGAAATCTTTGGTAACAGCATGTCAGCGGCTGTCTATTTTTAAAAGTTCAAAAATTAAAATTAAAATGACCAGACATTGTGTATAAATGGAATGTGATAAGCCTTCGCAAATAATTTACTGCTTTCTAGACACACAGCTACAGGTACCTGGCACACATTGAAGCTCCGCTATAAGTGTGTATGTCTGTGTGTATGTGAGTGTGCGCATATGTGTGTTCATTTATTTAAATATTAGTTTCAGCTTCCATAAAGACAGGTGAAGAGACTGAACACCCAACAGAAGGTGAATGAACAGATCCAAGTCCGTTAAGGCCTAAATCAAGGCATCAAGGAACAGTCAGCTGGTGCTGGAATGGTCAGTGGAGCTCAAACCCCCAGACAGCCATGTTATCCACAGCTAATTAAACTGGAGCTGCTCGCACCAGCGCGCGCTCCTCCACCTCCTCTCCTGCTCCTGCAGATCTGCTGTGGTGTGATTAACTTTGGGGGAGCAGCAGGAGGACCTGTTCACACGTTTAAGCAACCTACCACAGAGATGAAAACACTTCCTAATCACCTTCCGCAAGAACATATTAAACACACGCTGAGCTTCTGTGCTAGCTTGCACGGGAGCATGCATGGTCTCATGCATCTTCACAAAAGTTCAATGAACTCATGTTTAGGTGTTAAGATGTCTTAAGATGTTATGCAATGGATGTGCTTTAACATTGTTTCACACTCGGTAGTAAGCTTATGTAAGGTAGAGCGGAGCACAACACACACATTTATCAATGCCCTTATCTTCTGTAAACGCGTATACATGAACACACGAAGGACACAGAAACCTTTTGCCAGCATTCCAGGCTCAGTCAGGCAGCTGCAAACAGAAGATGGAAAAGGAGATGTTCTTTGAAGGATGCCAAATGCACTTACACAAGCGCACATACATACAGTAAAATATGCTTTACTATACCAAAAGGAAAATATTTAAAGGAGTGCTCTGAAATAGGCTTGGGGATGGCTATGTAATAAACTTTTACGTCTCCATTGTCCATTCAGGACATTTTAGGACCAAGTGGTATAAGTTGAGTGGACAGTAATAGATTGTTATGAAAGCATCAAGCCTGTTTTTTTTCCTGTTCTCTCTCCTCCTTCCAACCTGTCCTTTCTGCAACACAAGCTATGCAAGATTCTCCTGTGGAGCTTATTTAGGAAGGGCTATGGACGTCATTTATCACCCCTGCTTTAACTTCTCAGGACTGTTTGAAGAGACGTGTAGGCTGGGTGGCGGGTACACGTTGCAGATGCTTCCCCGTGACAAATGATCACAAAGCTCAACTTTACAAAGATATATTGACCCTGCATATATCCATGTGTGCATGGGTAGCTGGGTTTGTTTGTTTGTGTGTGTGGGTGTGTGTTTGTGTGTTCATGAATTACTGTTAAAGGGATGTGCATATACCCTGCTTTCTTCTGCTTTAATACTTTTAAACCCAAAATTTCAAATAATCACACAACACTCTCACAAGCCACTTTAATAGCTATTGTAGACAGATAGTTAGACTCCATAGTGCATCTGTTGCCATGCATGAGTTCCCTAACCCTTGCCAAGCTCTAACCCCTCTCTGAGCACAAGACCGCTTTTGGCTGGATTTCTTTTGGTGGCTGACCTTACTTAACCCTGTCTGTGACACTGAAGCCTGTAAAGACCCCAACACCATCACAGCACCTAATAACCTTGTACCAACTCAGCCCCCCAACCATGCCACTAGCATGTCAGTGTTAATGCGGTATTGAGAATTGTCTGGCACACCAGTAATAACCAGACACAAGGGGTCCTTTGGTCAGATGCTGCCCAGTTATGAACAAGACAGAGGATGGCTGATGAAGAATTCATGAAGCACATGGCTAGAGTCCAAGTGTATGCTTCTAAAGTGGTGTACTTCGTCAACACACCAGCCACTACAGGCAGGGTACAACGTAAGTGTTTCTAATAAAATGGCCAGTGAGTGTATGTCCAGGTGGTTCCAGTTATATGTCCTAGCAGGTATGCTAGTAAGGCTACACATTGTGTGTTGTGTTTGAGTGTGCCACAGCAATGTCTTTATAGAAAGTTGAGAAAGTCGAAGAAATCCCAGTTTCAGAACTAATTCTACCATTCCACGGCAGACAGACAGATCAAACATTCCACTAAGCCCTGCACTGAACCCAACCCGGCCCCTCTGCCAACTCACTTTTCATAATCCCATGTGGGAGCTGCGTGTCATAAACTTTACTGGGTCATTTTTGGAAATCTGTTTTAAAACATGCCAAAAAATCACAAATTGGAATACTTATGCATACTGTACTACAGTGCAAAAAGGCCTGTAAGAGAGCTGGTGGAGAAAAGGCTATTAATGAGTCCCATACCTCATGTCTTCTCCAATGCTATGGCAATGCTTTTATCACAGTTCATAAGTACTGCTGCCAACTTCTTGTTTTCATATTTCGTGTTTGATATTTTCATATTTCCATGAAGATGCAGGTCATATGACCCATGAAAGCTGTGCATCCATCCCGCTTTAGCGTCTCAAGGCTACTTTGGGACAGGAAGAGGCAGAATGATTGGTAAACTCCATCGAGATCCTAATGACAGAAGACACCGAACCTGCATTTACGAAGACGTATTGGTCCTGTCCAGAATCACACACAAGAGGTGCCACTGTTCAGATGGTAGACGTGTCTACTCACAGAGAAGCATCTCAATGAATCACTCCTTACCATGTCAGAATGTATAAGCAGCTACTGGAAGCCATTATTTCTAACATGGCAGGAGTAAAATAACAGATATTAATTCAAAGAGGTTAATGAGTGCTTGCAAAGCAATTTGTGGGAATTATTAATTAAGGCTTTTAATTCAAATAAGATTGTATAAATCAAAAGCCAGGTCTGATATGCATCATTTTATGTATAGTTTTATGACAGTGCCACTTGGGATAAGCTAATTTGTAATTAAAATGAACACCTCGACATGACAGTGATCACCTCAACACGACTAGCTAAAATTTGACTGGAGCATCAGAGACAGATGCATCCATTCAACACACAGCACTGGGAGTGCTCAGCCATTTGAAGTTCAATGTTTGTGTCTGTGTGTGTAAGCAAGAGGGAGAGAGAGACAGAGAGAGTGTGGAAATGTGGAATCTCTCTAAGGAACACTTCATCAAGCAGCTCATTTGCCATGACAGCATCACATTCTTCCATTTACCAGCTAATTTACACAACTACACTTTCCCTAACTCCATCTCGTTCTCTGCTCTAAGTTGTCTTGGGTGGTTTATGTACTGTTAATGAGAAGTGGCGATGAAAGATTATGTTAGGATTGGTGAATAACAGGACAAATATAGTTTGGAGTGTGTTGTAATGTGACCATACTATAAGTTGAAAGCCTCACTGAGGATTTCTCCAGCTCGCTAACTTGATATAGGTTGTGAATGGAGGACTTTAGTATTAACTTCCAGTGAGACTTGTTGGTGCACTGAGAAACTCAGCCTTGCATTTCTGGCTGCAGAGTGTCTGTAGAGAGGTGAAGGCAGATGCACTGACCTGTGAACAGTGCTGGTGACTGCAGCAGAGACGGGACCAGCAGAGCAGGAGGACAAAGACAAAGAGGCAACATTTTCCACCTCATTTCCTCTGATGGGCCTCAAAAGAAAAAAAAATGGAAGGAAAACTGAGGTAAATATAAAAGTTATCATCTCAACCTCCATCTCTTAAAGTGGACGCCCTGGTGGCAAGTGGAAGAGTGCTTCTGGGGGATTTAATGGACCTGATTCAGCTTCCATTAGCAGATGCTTTGCAGCCATCAGGGGCTAAATCCTGTGTCCCATAGGATTACACATATGAACTGCCTGTCTACATGTATTTAGCTCTTCCTGTTCTTAGTTCAAACTGGTTTTACCCCTGTGAAGCCATGTAAATGAGGATTTCAGGTATTTACATCTGTTAAAAATAAAATATATATATATATATAATCTTCCTAGCCTACTCAGTCTGAAAGCACCAAGATGTCTAGTCCGGTGTTCTTCGTTTTGATGATCTGTGCCATCAAATGTGGTGTCAAAGAAGATAATTTTCCTTTTAGAGCTCATTACTGGTAATGATGGGATCTAACTCATAGATGGTTTTAGGCATAATGGGCTGGGTTAAAACTGTATAAGGCTTGATCAGTTCACCCCTGAACTGTTCTTGAAATACAAAAACATAACTGGCATCTGGTATTGGTATTGGCCACTGGTATAATGGTACTATTGGTACTGGTCACCATTCAATGATAATGTCAGACACAGTTCAGTGGGCCAGAATCGTGTTTTATGTCTGAAGTTTAGATAGTTCTAAGAATGGTTGTTGTTGTTGTGTGTTTTGTTGTTGTTGTTTTCATACATTTCTCCTGAGGCTTCTTGCTGTGTTTCTCTGGAGTCTTACATGCTCTGAGCTGCACCACTCCCCCTCTGGGAGGGTGTGAACTAAAGAACACAGATGTCTTCTCCCCATGCTGCTTACACACCACAGCTTTTCACTTCCGACTTACAACATTTTGTCACATTTTTTACCCTCTGAGCTTCTTTGGTCTCAAATTCTGATGACATACTGTGCAAAGTCCATCAGGACCAGTGCTGCCAAGTGTTTTGCAAAGGTGTACAGTACACAATATTTGCCTGCACGAAAGCAAAACCTCACCAGTTAATGCTGGCATCTTGGGGGAAGTCTGAAAAATCTATAAATCAAGTCAAACTTGATTTGTTCATTTGTTCATTATTTTTGCCTCGTTATTTTTCCCTCAGGGGTGACCTGTCATTACCTTCTCGAACTGACCTTAGCAAAGGAAGAAAAGTCATTTCACCCAGATGTTAATAACAATGGAATGGTATCCAATTTATAAGTGTAGGGATATATTTTTAAGAATAAGATTCATCAAAATGAGCCGTATCATGTACGTTCTTCTGGAGGTCATTTTTTTCTGTGAATAATTTCAGGGTCTGTTACTCAATACGTACACAAGCAATTTTATAAATAAAAAGAATAATCCAAAAAAAATGAATTTTTGTCATCTAAATTGAAAACGGTCCTTTTGACAGCGTTGTGTCAGGAGGCGGTAATGAGGATCTGGTTGTTGCTCTGCCTTTTTCCCGTTCTCTTTGACAGTGGCTGGCAGGATTATGGACGTGAGCTCCTCTCGGGCTGCTATTCCAAAAACAACCTCCCAACATTTGCCATTTAATTATTAACCTGCCAATTCTGTTCCTGTGGGGGAGGGCCAGCCAGGAGGGAGGCCTTAGCTAATCCACCTTTTGGATTTATATTTATTGAACATCAAACTACATGTGTGTGTGTGTGTGTGTGTGTGTGTGTGCATGTGTGTGTGTTTCTTAGTTATCCAACTTGGATCAAAACGTTCAGTGTGTTCAAAGAGATGTAAATAGCCATATTGGCCAGCTTCTGTCCCAGTTCACCAATCAGGCTCTCTTGTAACTACGGCCTATCCACATGTGAACATAATGATGCTTCACAAGCTGAAAGGTCCATTTATTAATGTTATAATTCTAAACTTGGATATTTTGATGTGTGCTATTTAATGGTTCTCATATCTTCATGGTCATGCATGATTTCTAGTGTGATTTTATTAGTAATTAACAATCCATATTACTTTATAATTGCAGTGTCTTCCATAGTGAGTAGAGTTTTTCAGTAATGTGTAGTCATGCTACAGCAAAGGAGGGTTCCAATTATATTTGATGTCAGACCTGGCCTTACAATAGGATTATTGAGCAACTCTGCAAATACCCATTCTCCACTTATCACAATGTTTTTGTAATTGGAAATGCTTCCTAGGAAACACTTGAATGCAGCATGATTTGGGCTGTTTAGACTGAACTAAGCTGAACCAGCCAGATTTTAAGGGTCTTGTTTTTCTGCAGCTGGCATAGAGATGCCTTGCTGGCCCCCAGCATATGTGCTCTTTTCTCGATTCCAATTATACTCCAAATTCCAATTATATACCCTTAATAAAAAGAAACCTGCCAAAGAAAACCAAAGCAGGGGCATCACTCCAGCGGTAAGAGGAAGGCCTCTTGAACCCAGTTCAGCATCTCTAGTGTCCACCTTGCGATTAAAGCATGGACCCTCCAGCACTGCCGTGCTCTGGTTGTAGTTGAGAGCCTTAACCCACTGTATCATTGCTGTTGGTTAGTTCAGCAATGTACCCTGATAGACTGATAGACTGATGTGAATATCGGGAGTTTGAAGCTTTCCTTCAAAGCCAAATATGTTTTTAATATTATTTTCTCTCTTTTCTGTGTCTGTATATTTACCTTTCTCTTCTTTATTCTCTCTCCTTTGCCTATTAGTAACTATAACAATAATAAAGAGAAGTCAGTGGGATCGCGCTCTTCAAGGTACGTTTGCAGGGCTGATTGTAACGGTGCGAGTAAACAGGATGCAGAGCAGACAGCATGTAACTTTTATTACTGACACTACGTTAAACGAGACGAACGTACAGGACTGAAGTCAGACGAAGTATGTAGAAAACACGCACACTTAAAAACACTGATGATAAGACACGGGTGTAACACATAACGATTACGAGACAAAAGAATAAAATACGAACATACATACTCTAAGAGAAACACAAGGACATAAGCACACATAGACACACACCAACAAGCCTGAGGGAGGAGTTTATTTAAGGTCTTTGTTCATTGCAATAAAACGATGACCTAATAAACAGAAGTCGAGGAAAGACTTGCGTGTTCTTGGTGATATTACGGTTTGTTCTTTGTGTTCATTACGTCTTTGTGGGTCAGTTATGTTTCAATGTCGGACTCTCACGTGACCTGACCAAAGCATGTTCATATGACCCTTATTTTGGAATACATCTCATTTTTTCTCAGCGTTTGCATCTGCCTCCATTTCACTCCATAATTAACCAGATTTTAAGTATAATTACAAATACTCTTATTAATAAATAAATATCCAGTTTAACTGATTTTATTGGTGCTCATGAAATAAACTAATTTGTCTGCAGTTGCGACAGCTGGTGGATCAGCTTAACCACTGCCTCTTACCCCATTCTCCCCTACTTGCCAGGTACCATCACAGACTCACACACACCCACAAGACTGCAGCTGCATAACCAACCATGTTAACTAATGATGGAGGAATACTATAAGTTGTTTTCATTCTGCACTGCAGAACTCTGGTCCTTTGACTATTTTTGAATGTATTTCTCATGTATGATTGAGGGTGCAATGAAATGCATCTCACATAAGGACAGAGTAGTGCTGAATAAGAATCATTTGCCTCGTTGCTATGGGTCTACATGCTGCTTCAATTAAAGGAGAGGGCTTCGATCTGGATCAAGAACAAGGATATTCCGAAGCACACAGGTCAAACCAGGACACACCGTGGTACAGATTAACGTTACACTTGTTTAACGTTAACGGCTCGGGGTAAACCCCTATATGGGGCCGAGAGTTCCCCTGGGCATCCCTAGAACGGCCGGGGAGACGGCCCCTACCTAGAGGCAGTACAAAGCAGAGTGGACTCCTCCACCCTGCCGGAGGTTCCAGGGGGGAAGTACTCCTATCCCCAATGTGGGCCGACTACTCCCCAGGGCGAACCTCCTCGTCGTCCTGAGCACGAGGGGAGGTCCAGGGACTCCACAGTCAACCGCGGGAGGAACCTGCACACAACATGTACGCACAAACACACAGACACAACACAAACGCGCACTTACCCCGACCTTTATAGCACCCCTTACACAGGGGGGGAGAGGTCTCCATCTCGGAAGGAGGGGATACCCCTTTACTACGCCTCTTACTGGAGGAAGGGGGCCCCTACCGTCTCCGGAGACACTCTTGCTTCCCTGGTCAGGGCCTCCCGTAGGACCCTCCATAGCCCCTCCCCCAAACGCCCCTTGGAGGAGGAGCATACGGGGAATTACATAAAACAATTCACAAACACGCTAGGACAAACACAAACACGAGGTGGGCGACACAAACACACACGCGCACTTACCCTGACCCACTTACACCCTTTACATGGGAGGAGGGAGCTCCGTCTCAGCATGAGGACACCCTACCTGCTCAGGAGACTCCCTCCCGTGGGTCAGGGCCTCCTAATGGAGCTACGCCCTCTGTGCCACAGACGGTGGCACAGGACCCTCTATAGCTCCCCCCCAAAAACACACTTAGGGGAGCATTTTCGGGAATTACATATAAACACGCAAGACAAACGCAAACACGCAAGACAAACGGCAGACGCACCTTCCACTCACTCAAGCCCGTAGTCACACACATCTCACGCATGCACAAACACAAACACAGACTACGGGCGAGCACATTAGTGAGAAGGCGCCGCCCCTTGGAGGAGAGCGCTATCAGGTCTCTCGCTTCAGTCACCGCCGTGCTACACAACGTACTATACAAACACACAAACAAACAAGCACGTAGGCACGACGGGACAAGCGGTTTGCAACCCAGCTCTCCTCCACATACATTCAAACAACAAAAATTCACGTAGACAAACACTTACCACGAGACATGACCACAAACGAAGGAGAAAGTAAAGGAGACTGTCGGCTTCCGAAAGGTGGCTGGTTATTCTGTAACGGGCAGGAGGTGCGAACGAAAAGGAAGTGATCACGCCAAGTCTCAGAGAAAAAGAGGGGTTTAATGAATAACGTGCGCAAACCAAAAACCCGTGCACTTGACCCAGATTAAGGATATAATAACCAGCAGTCAACTGGTACATAGACAAGGCATTTATAGACAGACAAACGACCATCAGGTGAGGGAGCTAATAAGCCCCACCCACCTGAGGGACGCACACAACGCAACAACAACAGGACAACTGCCGCTGTACCGGAGGCGACCGGTAGGGGGAGCCTCCCTCACTGTGACAATCACTGCAGTTTGGTATGCTTTGAATGCCTTGAATTTAAGCATATTGAATAATTTTATTGATGCCAGTATTCTTGCTACTGGTACATTATCATTCATGATGAGAGAAAGTGACTCCAGAAACTTTAATCAGTCAGTTAGCAAGCTTTTGGCCATACTGCCTATACATGTCCATACTGTAGACACATAAGACCTATGCAGTGCATCTCCCCCCCAGTCCCCATGTGATCTAATAACAAGTTGAAAAGAGTCAAAATGAGAAAACAGAAGTTAATGATTTAGCACCAGGTTTTTTGAAAAATTTAATTGTGACTGATATTAGCTAAGACAACTGGTTGAAAGGAAGGGCCCTCAACATGTACACATGTATTGTTTTAAATGTAACCACTGGTCCCTCATCACAAACCTAGTTATTACATTTTTATTAAAACCCAAACCAACAATACAAACATTACCTGGGGAAGGTTTTTGTTACTGTACTCACTTATCTGTACTTCTTTTACATTCTAGCCACTGTTATAAGTAAGTGCAGGTGAAAGTTTAATGCATATAAATCATAATTGTATCTGACTCTAGATTATAATGAACAGATAGGCAGGGAAGAGTACAGTCTATTTTGTTGTTGGGTGTAAGTTGAGAGAATATTTTAAAACCAACTTTCCAAACTTCCTCACTGATAAGACAAAGGTAAGGGCTAGACTTTCAGCTAACAAAATGTATGGTTTAACTTAGCAGGTTAGGTGCAAAGCAGATACTTTACAAGAATTCGGTGTCAACCATTTACACAACTATATCTTGAGTTAGGTTTTAGCAGTATACAAACCAATTACACATTACAGTTTTATTAACACTGTAATGGAGATTGCAGATGATACTGTGAATAACAGAAATACATAAATGCATAGAATACTACCTAAATGTCACCTGAGAGAAAGACAGACAGAGCGAGAACAGGGGGATGGGAGAGGGTGAGGGGAAGAGGGAGAGACAGCAAGACCAAGAGAGAGATTTCTCACAGCCTACCTCCTCAGTCCACCATCAGCACCAGAGTCACTCTCAGTTCCACTCTAACTTTCTCTCCTCCCCTCAGGCACAGAATTCCCTTGGTATTATCTTGACTAAGAACAGAGTTTACCCCCCACCGACTGGAGCATAGGTATTACATCAGGTATTAAGAGCCAGGGGAACTCACAACTGGTAGGACACTGATTTACAGTGTTGAATAACAATTGCCCATTTCTGGTGGGCATTGTGATTTAATCATCCTTATCTCTGAGAAAAAGCAGAGCTGTGCGGAGCTGTTGAGCCACACAAAAATGAGATTTCATACACTAGAATTTGGTCTACACAGGTTAAACTTTTGTCTTTCTAGTTAGAGTCATATCTTCACAAGCAGATATACAGCTTAAGATTGTTGTGTTGGCTTTGGTAATGTGCTCTGTAATGCCCATATTAACATCCTGATCTATGCAGTCCCGACTGGTTGACCAGAGTTCCTGTTGTTCTTACTGTCTATATCATGACCTCCACCCTATTGCAATGCCTATACCACGTCATCATCAGTACCACACATACCGAGCTGTTCTTTCTAATAATGCTCTTATAGAGGAATGTTGCCAAATCATAGATCTTAGCAGAACTCATTTCAAGCCAATGATATTGACAAATCAAGTATCAGGCATTCAAGAAGCCTTCAGAGGATGACACTTCTTTTCATAACCAAATGTGAGTCCAAGCATTTTTTGCAGCTCTGGCATATTCAGAAGTTGAATGGTGATAACTAGATTTGCAGTACTCAAGTCTGCTTTGTCTCCAGAGGTCTCATCCATGAGTGACCTGTTCTTAGCATTCATTTTAAAATGCATATATGCATATGGTCTATGCTAACATTTACAAATATATGTAAAGTATGTGAAGCAATAAAATTCAAATTTGGTATGTCATAAATAATAAGAATGGTTAGCTAAGAGGCAGAAATGGAAACTCGATCATATAATTAATCCTATGTTTTCCTCTTGAATTTCTCATACACTCAGCCCTTGGGCACAAACCTACCCAATTAGAAAGCACTGCCTTTGGGGCATCTCTCAATATGCAGATATTCATCGTTGTCACACTGTTGCCCTGTCCTACAGTCCTTAACTCCGATTCCCAGAATCCCTTAGAGAACCAGGTTGCACTCACCCCAACGTTATCATCCAATCTGGAACTGTTCTCATGATCCTTGTCTGGAACTGCAATGTTTCATACGTTCCTAATTACTCACCCCTTATATAAACCAGTTTTTCCAGTGGTTATTCAGAACTATTTAGTGTTATTTCTGTTTCTTTAGCTTTTGTGTATGACCCTGATGTTCACTATTCTGTTTTTTGTTGTTGTTTTGCTTTATGATACTCTCATTTGCCTTGTTTGCTCTGCATTTCTTTCTTTCTTTTTATGTCCCTCTGGTCAGTTAATCGTTTTGTGCTGATTTAGGCCCTTGTCTGTATTTCAACTATGTGTTTGGGAGTTTTACTGACTGATTTTAGCCGCAAGCACCTGACTGCTTCTGTTCCGTTATAATCTAAGATAGGCCAACCAGTGTTTTCAGCTATATTAGCATATTTAGATTAATGATATAAATTCACATACGAATGAATACATTTAAAAACATACAGCAAACAGGCGCAGTTTGCTCAAATCCAGGTCATGAAAGAAGCTGATGTCACTCGTACTGGCTGCTTTGGTACAGTCACAATGGTGCCAAATATGTAATGCTGAGAAGCAGAGCGGAGACATAAGTGCTGACAAGAGGTACTGGCTTTAAAAAGCACATTACGTAAACTAAGCATGGCGAAAACCAAAGAAAGCACCTCACAGGCTAAAGGAGTGACCCCACAACCTAACAAGGACTAACTAGACACAAGTGAAAGCAATAGGGGTGGAGGAAACAAAACAAGAGGCTAAACAGATACAGAACCAAAACAAATAATGCATGGCTTGGCATCGCCATGGGGGCAGGCGAATTATGTTTTAAAAAATGATAGAATCACGTTAGGCACAGATATAGGAAATGTATGACTCATGAAAGTGCTGCTGAATGTACCAATAGGCCTCTTCATCTCTGTAGGTAAACATGCATGAGCAGCAAATGTTCCATAAAGAAGTGTATCCCTGGCCAAAAATCCTGTCACGTTCTGTCCCTGTACACACACCGCATCACCACAAAACTCCGACACCGTGATCTTTCTCAGATTCACCTGCTGCTCTGACGGATGGAGAAAAAATTAAACCAAAAAAATTTTTGTTTTGACAGACTGATCCTGATAAAATGTAAAATATCCCAGATTCCGGACACTTCCACAGGCAGGTGTGCAGGAGCCCCTACTGCATAATTCATGTGACTTTCACTCCACATACTGGCCTGATTTCCTGTGAAGCCTCAGCCACTGAAATTGCTCCACTGTTTTCTGATTGCTCCTCTCACACACTGCACACATATGCTATCTCTGCTCTGGATTTAGCCACAGGGGAAGACCTGCTTCTGGAGAGAAGGTTTATCCATTTTCCTGATTGTTTGTATGTTTCCTAGAATATTCATTGAATTAAACTGTAATGGCTTTATTCTTCCATTGAATGCACATGTAACTAATAATAAGGCATCTCTGATAGACTGAAGGTGGATGAGCGTTGTGGGAGCTCTGTAGTAAATGTGGAAGATTATTTCACCCTATACTCTTCCTTGCTATTTATATTTACTTGTGAAAATCCCTGAAATAAAACAAAATCTAAAAAGGTCTGTGAAGAAATTCACTTGTACTGAACAGTGATGAAGTAGGTAGTTTATTATTAGTGGTGCTTTATGCAATACTTATATCTGTCTGTGACACACAAAAACTATAAAAGAAATGTGTTCACAAAAAAGGAATATACAGTATTTATTTATTTATTTCACAAAATTTACAAAAGACAACTTTTTGAAAAATAAGTCTGGAACATCAGTGTCTTATCAGTGCCACATTTTCCAATGGACTCAATCTTATTTCTTATCATTTTAATTAAGCATTTGTGTGCTATAAACTAACCATTTACTACTTACTTTACCATACACTGTACACTTTGCAAAAAGCTCAAATCGGCACTCTCAAAATAAATGACAATATGCATGAATGTCTTCCAAGTATTAGTACAAGATTTCTAAGCTTCCGGATAGGACAGAAGACAGTGTGTCTTATTAGTTTTAAGCTTCTTTTGATTTACACTGAACAAACCGTCAGTCTAAGGGCATTCCAGAAGACCGAAGGCTGTTGACTGGGAGCGTAAAATATCCCCCACACAGCTTTAATCATCCAGCGTCACGTCATTAGTGTAGCCAGTCTTAGTCTCTCCTGATCTACACAGTGCTCAACATCCTGAGCAGTATCCTCCACTGAGAACCTCTAAAGGACGTTGATGAACTGCTGAGTGTCAGTCAAGTGAACTTTCCTCATCAAACACTGCGATTATTATTCCATTCTCCATGCAACATTTACACAATATCCTTCACAAAACACCTGATGCAGCACTGTTATTTATTTATTAGTTTAAATTTAAATTAAACGCTTCCCTAAAGGAATTAAACTGGAATAGATGCTCCCTGCTTTCATTTCCATAATCTAATGGTGTGTATGAGTGTGCATGCTTGGTGTGTGTGTGTGGTGTGTGTGTGTGTGTGTGTGAGAGAGAGAGAGAGAGAGAGAAAGTCAGATAGAGTGCTGCTGTTGTTTGAATAGAAATGATGCCGGCAGACTCAAGGGTAAGTGTGTAATCCAAGATTCCCTGCTACCGTGAGCAACACTGTGGTCTCTGGTGACACCGAATCACATGAGCACACACAAAGGCATGCATACACTCACATGCGTGCGCGCACGCGCACACACACACACACACATAATCCAGCAGTGATTTCTCATTTGGATTCTCAGATTAAATGCAGCTCCTTTGTTAAGGCCTACATCTGGAGGAGGAAGAGAGTGGAAGCTCCCCTCAGTAGTTCAGTGCTGTGTGTACCCATCATGCAGACTGTGTGAGCTCTCCACCTAACATGCTACTCTATACACACAATGAAATATTAATCAGAACAATTGTAAACCAATTATGCTGTTGTCTTTGGACCAGGCTCCTTGTCTGTCCCTCCGGAGGTTGTGTGTGGATCTCTCAGTGCATGGAACTGAGAGATAGTGGAGGGGGAGGGAAGCAGACAGAAAGCGAAGTGTGTGTGTGTGTGTGTGTGTGTGCACATCTCCCCATTGGTTTGGATTTGGACACTGCAATCCTATGGAGCAGCAGAGAGGAACGGTCCAAACATGATAGATAAGCAGCCGCAACAGTGACTAGCAAAGTGCAAAACAAAGGTGCTATTTCCTTATTCTTTACCATCGCGTGGAGGGGAGCCATGATTCTTCTGTGACAAAAGAAGTGCACAGATAGTGTGACTGAGTGAGGTCCCACATCTTATTTTTTTCACAGTTTAATAGCCTTTTGGTCTGGCAAAGATGAAGACCTGCATGATTTGTTTTAGCCATACTGAATATTCCTTGCACAGCGAAAAACGTCATACTGCAGTCAGACAAACTACAGGCCTGCCTCCTTTACTGGGAGGACAGGGAAACATAAAGCGTACAATAACAGTACTGGTGCAGAAAAACAGAGTTACCTCTGACCAAAAGTATCTGGATGTAAGCTCTTGTTTGAGGCTTTAGTTAACAGCATTCTCTAGCTCCCTAAGCATTAATATTTCTCTTAACCAAGTAAAAGCTTAGCCTTTCAACGCGAGCTTCAAAAATTCATAACCATCTAACTCAGGCAAACTACAGCATGCCCTGGGAATACATCACATTAAAGTGTGGTAATAATTATGATATTTCCATAATGTCAGAAGTTTTATGACTAGTTATATGTGTACCAACGCTGTGAGAGCATCATCTTGTCATTCTGTCCAAAGTGAAACCCAAGCAGAGGGGGAAGTGAAAGTGAACCTGCAGAGAAAAAAAAGTTGAAAGTTGAAAGTTGTTCTTTTGCCTGATGCTCTTCACCCCTGTAGGGTCTCCCCTGCACTACAGATGGAACCATCTATTTAAGTCTCTCGTGCAGTTTTTTTTTTAAGTACATGGGGATTGGCACCAGACTGGCACTGTGTAATGAGAAAATTTTTCATCAGCAACATGCAGGCATTTAGCAGGTCAATAGCATGTTGTCAACAATGCAAAATAAAGACGTGTGCAACAGTCTTCGGTCAAAGCCATCGCACAATATCCTTATCTGCTCCTGGACAGAAGGAGAGAGGGAAGGACAGAGGCAAAGTGCAATCCGTACTTGAATAATTTGTCCCCTGCTCCAGGGAGAGAGGGCATGTGTGTTAGGCCTTGGGAAGGATAGTGACCATGACCGGGGTTAAATGGCAGTATAGGGATGCTGTCCTGCTGAGGAGAGAGCAATACACCAGGCCATCAGGATGACAGGACCATAAACCCAGAGCTACCGCAGTCAGGAAGCTGACAGCACACACGATGTTTACATAAAAAGTCCACCCATCATTTGATTTGAAGATGGTCAGAGTTTGCATAGTAATCAGTCAGACCTTTAAAGCAGAAGAGACGGGGTACGGATATGGTTTACACAGAAAGGTCAGAGCGGAGTCACAAGGTTACTCATCATTAACAAAGACTACATAAAAGAACCCAATACACACACACACGCATTACTGCAAGTGTTTATCTATCCTGTGCCAATGTAAATACATAAACATTTGATAGACCTAACATTTTGCCATCAAACTACGTAGTTTCATAAATACATTTAACATATACTGAATGTAGTCAGATATTTAAAAAAATTAGGTATACTTTAGATATAATCTGTTAGTATTGGGCTGGACCCTCTTTTACCTGCAGAACTGCCTTAGTACCTGCAGAACTGTTCAAAAAGCTTTATGACATGGTACATTATCCTGCTGGAAGTAGCCATTAGAAGATGGGTACACTGTGGTCATAAAGGGATGGACCTGGTCAGCAATAATACTCACTTAGGCAGTGACATTTAAATTATGCTGAATTGGTATCAAAGGGCCCAAAGTGTGCCAAGAAAACACCCCCACACCATTACACCAACACCACCAACAACACCACCAGCCTGAACCATTGATACAAATTCGGCATGTTTCCATGCTTTCATGTTTACATCAACGTCTGACCATCTGAATGTGACAGCAGAAATTGAAACTCATCAGATCAGGCAATGTTTTTCCAGTCTTCTTTTGTTCAATTGTGTTAGCTCTTCCTCAGTTAGCTGTTCTTGGCTAACAGGAGTTGCACCCAGTGTGGTGATCTGCTACTGCAGCATATCTGAGTTAGAGTTCAACATGTGCATTCAGAAATGCTCTTCTGCATTCCTCAGTTGCAATGAGTGGTTATTTGAGTTACTGTTGCCTTTCTATCAGCTTGTACCAGTCTGGCCATTCTCCTCTGACCTCTAGCATCAACAAGGCATTTTCACCCAGAGAACTGCTGCTCACAGGATATTTTCTCTTTTTTGGCCCATTCTCTGTAAACCCTAGAGATGATTATGTGTGAAAATCCCAGTAGATCAGCAGTTTCCAAAATACTCAGACCAGCCCATCTAGCACCAACAACCATTCCACAAAGTCACTGAAATCACCTTTCTTCCCCATTCTGATACTCGGTTTGAAATTAAGCAAGTCCTTTTGACCATGACAAACTGCCCTGAATTGCTGTCATGTGATTGGTCTATTAGATATTTGCAATAATGTGCAGTTAAACAGGTATACAAAATAAAATGGCCAGTGAGTGTAGATATATAGTATTCTGTAGATGGTGTGAGTCATATTTAATGGTTTCTGAAAATATAGGCTGACCTGCAATTTCTGCCCTCTGAGGGTTGAAAGGCCAAGGGAGCCCAGTGATCTTTAACTTTGGCCAACACTGCTGCTGAAATTACTGTGCATGGGTATGACAAGGACAGCCTCTATATGCAGGTCTCCCCATCATTAAACCAAAGGTGAAAATGGAGAGGGAGTGAGTGATAATGAGCATATGGCATGTTCTATAGTATATGGTATATGCCCAATGATGGACTGCATCTCTAACTGTGAGCTCTTAGTGTCAATCAGCATTAGTGCTGGAGCATACGAGGCATCATTAGTCCTGGTGGCTGGAGGCTCATATCAATCTTAACATGGTAATCTGCCATTAATTTTATCACCACATTAAATTACTGAAGGATCACACTTAACAAACAGCCCTACAAACACTCTTCCAGCACAGCCCGTCATTTCAGTTTATGGCCATTCCCTGAAACGCCACTGTCCACTCCAGGAGCAGCAGTCTCACATAAGCCTAAACCATGTGGACATACCTTGTGTAAGCAGGGGAACATAACAGGATCATTTCCTGTTTGGCGAATCGCATTTCAGGTTTCACTGAGACCTCGTGTGCAACGAGGACTTTTGCAGTCGGTTTCTTCATCCAAGCGGTAAACTGGGACCATGTTCATTAGCTTCCGAGTTGATTCAAGTGTGTTAATTTAGAGAGAACTCTGAGGTCCCCAGCTCTGTGGCTCTCTAGTGCTGACATGTGCAATGCAGCGTGGGAGTTTCACTCTTGTGCTTCATTTACATGGCGCAGATGATCTGCACATGACCTCTAATTTGACCATTCCTGCATTTCTCATCAGTCTTCAGCTGTCTGGCTTTGCCACCTTCACCCTGAGCTTTAGGTTCACAGCATGCAAATGATCCTGCAGGAGAGGATGAATAGGTTTTCTGCAAGGGTGGCTTCTTTCCCTGTAGTGCTCCACCAACTCCTACTATATTCCACTTCTGTGTGGAGCTATGCTATCATGGGTTAACACATGGTCATGCTTTGGGAAGAGAGCATGCAGTTATAAGGTTCAGACACAAAAAAGACATGTATCTGATATTTAGCTGTTTCCAAATAATAGGGTTTCCTTGAAAATCAATCTACCAATGTTTTAATTGTTCCAGGTTTTATTTTATTTCCCCTTAACTCCCTTGATTAACAAGAATGAATTTCCTCCATCCACAGTGGATACATACATGCAGTGGTTTGTTATTCACATTGTGATGTTCAGGTTTGTTCCTGATGTGGACTGATGGATTGTTGATTTAAAAGTATTTTGTGTATCCTTCTTGTTGCATTTCTCTTTCTATTCTTGTGGACTATAATACAGAAGGCTCCAAGGCATTATTGAAGAATTGAGTTTTACTGAACATAACATAAAATATATTAGATCCCCCTTAATCCCCCTTAGTTTGCAATCTACAGCTTCAATAAGACGCCTATAGGGTTCGGTAACATTCCTATAGTTCTGCTTTATTTGTCCCGTATAGCTTCCTTTTTGTCAATTTAATATTTTATAATCATGGTGACCTTTCAGTGTACTATTTTCATATGAAGTGCATTTGTGTGTGTGCGCACGTGTGTGCCTGTGCGTGTGCATGTGTGTGCGCATGTGTGTGCGCATATGTGTGCCTGTGAGTGTGTATGTGTGTGTGTCTTCTTGTTTGTGGGCTCCTCTCATGGTTATCACAGCTTTAAATTGTGGCTCTGGCCGCTTGATTGATTCATTATTGTTGGGTGTCTCGAGGCTGCGGTGATGTGCTTGTCAGATATTCAAGGTCACTAGCTCAGCTGCCAAAGGAGGGGGTGCAGTATGGGTGGTGGTGATGGTGATGATGGGTAGAGGGATGGGGGTGGAGGATAATGGACCATAGTAAAACTGGCAAAGGGGCATTTAGAATGAGGAATGTATGAGCGTTAGTACAAAAGCCTCTCTGAATGTATTATATGAGTGGACTGAGGTAATTAGCCAAGATCGCTTTTAACAGCTTATTGATCCACTTTTCCTGTGCGATTTACAGTCCTGAAAGTACATGTTAACAAAGACGTCTAACCAAATTTTACCTCGTGTGAGTACTTTGTGTAAAAAATGTTACACAGAGATCTTAATCATTGCAAAATGTTTTTTTATGTTTGCTGACTCTGAATTAATGTTTAAACATTCAGAAAAATTGTGGGATTTTAGCTTGTTGACATTTTTACTGTGCATTATTTGTTTTTTATATTAGACATAAACTCATATATTTATCTTCTGAACAAATCTATACCACCTCATTTCTACAAAGAGACCTAGAAATCCTGTCTGATATGAAACCAGATGGCCATGTGGGAATTCAACATGTCAATAGGTGTGTATTGATTTTGTGAACACAGGTTCATATCTCATTTCCTCATTTGAAACACAAGGATTTAATTCCGTACATTAGTAATGGTAACATGGATATTCTATGGATCTCAAGTACTGTCGGGAAGCTGTTGAGAGCTTTAACAAATATTTCCCAAAGGAATTCCCTGTAGAATGAAAATCATGAATTTTGGTAGCCTGAACTCATACATGAACATTACATACATAACATTCTTGTACATTTACATTTACATTTACATTTACGGCATTTAGCAGACGCCCTTATCCAGAGCGACTTACAAAAAGTGCTTCATTGTTTTACTCAGAACAAAATCTCTAGCTAGTTAGTTTAGGCTAAAATCAGGAAGAAACTTTAAGCAAAGATATTATTAGATACAGTCAGTATGGACGCCTAGATATACTCAAATATATACTGAAAAAACCCTACTTAAAAGATCAGAAAAGCAAGAAAAGTCATTACAGTCACAAATATTTAATAAATGCTAGTGTAGTAAAATTTAATTTAAGTGCTCTTGAAACAGATGTGTCTTCAGTCTTCGCTTAAAAACTGCAAGAGACTCTGCCATTCGGACACTCAGGGGAAGTTCGTTCCACCACTGAGGTGCCAGAACTGAAAAAAGTCTGGATGCATGTTTTCCGCGTGTTCTGAGAGATGGTGGGTCAAGCCGAGCTGTGCTTGAAGCTCGAATAGCTCTGGGTACAGATCAGGATTTGACCATTGCCACCATGTATGGAGGTGCTGGTCCATTCTTAGCCTTGTAGGCCAGCATCAGGGTTTTATATCTGATGCGGGCAGCTACAGGAAGCCAGTGAAGAGAGCGCAGCAGAGGAGTAACATGGCTGAACTTAGGAACATTGAAGACAAGTCGAGCCGCCGAGTTCTGGATCAGTTGCAAGGGCCTGATGGTACGCATAGGAAGACCAGCCAGGAGTAAGTTGCAGTAGTCAAGTCTTGAAATGACAAGAGACTGAACAAGCACTTGAGTAGCCTCGCTAGACAGAAAAGGTCGAATTCTCCGAATGTTGTAAAGGAGAAATCTGCATGACCGAGTCAGGTTTGCAACATGGGTTGAGAACGATAACTGGTCATCCACAACTACACCAAGGCTTCGAGCTTCAGCAGATGTGGTGACCAGCGAGTTCTCAAAAGAGATGGAAAGATCCTGGCGAGGACTTGAAGTTCCAGGGATGAACAGTAATTCAGTCTTGCTGGGGTTCAGCTTCAAGTGATGAGCCGACATCCAAGATGAGATATCAGCAAGACAAGCCGAGATCCGAGATGAAACCTGTGTGTCAGAAGGTGGAAAGGAAAGGACAAGTTGAGTGTCATCAGCATAACAGTGATAGGAAAATCCATGGGAGGATATTACATCACCAAGAGAACGAGTGTAAAGAGAGAAGAGCAGAGGACCGAGCACTGAGCCTTGTGGGACACCCGTGGTGAGCCTGGAAGGAGCAGATGTGGCCCCCTGCCAAGATACTTGGTAAGATCTCCCATCTAGATAAGACTTAAACCACTGCCAGACAGTGCCAGTGATTCCAAGTCTTCTGAGGACAGACAGGAGGATCTGGTGGTCAACGGTGTCGAAGGCTGCAGAGAGGTCAAGCAGAATTAGGACCGAAGACAGTTTGGCAGATCTAGCAGCATGCAGCTTCTCTGTTACTGCGATGAGAGCAGTTTCAGTAGAGTGCGCCGGTTTGAAGCCAGACTGGTTCGGGTCCTGTAGGTTGTTCAGAGAAAGAAATAGAGACAGTTGGTTATAAACAGACCGCTCCAAGACCTTAGATAGGAAAGAAAGAAGAGATACAGGTCTGTAATTGCTGATGTCAGAACAGTCCAGAGTAGGCTTCTTCAAGATGGGGATCACTCTTGCAGTCTTGAAGATAGCTGGTACATGGCCTGTTGACAAGGAGCTGTTGATGACATGAGTGATGAAAGGTAGAAGGTCAGGTGCTATTGTCTGAAATAGCGTGGATGGAATCGGGTCCAGTGGACAGGTAGTAGGATTGTTGGATGAGACCAACTGTATGATGTCATCTGTGGAAAGAGGAGAAAAGCAAGACAGGGAATGAGGTGGAGGGTGGTGTTCAGTAGGAAGGATATTGGTAGAGAAAAAGGATCTCCACAAAGAAGGTGACAAAATCCTCAGGGGAGAGAGTAGAGGGCGGTGGGGGAGTGGGAGGGTTTAAAAGAGAGGAGAAAATGTTGAAGAGCTTGCGTGGATCAGAGGCTGATGCTTCCAGCTTCTCCTTGAAGAAGGAAGATATCGCCGCTGTTGTAAAAATTCAAAGTAAACTAACAAGATTTTGGACATTCAAGATCAGAAAACATTGATACCAGTGGTGTGCAGAGAAGGGGAATAATAAAAGGTTTAGGATAAAAATATATATATATTTCATAAAAGAAGTTAAATGAAAAGGGTAAATGTATTCATGTAGGCTAATTTACATATTTTCAGTTACTATAGAATGCATTTCTATCTGAGAGTGGTACTAATCACAACTGCTCATTAGCATGACCGCAGAGGTTCACTTCTCACTATGTGACCCTTCTTGTGATATTTTGAAGGGTTCTGTAATGTAAATCTATTAGCAAAATGACAGGAGATTGGACCAGTGAAAATGTTCCACTGTGTGGGCTGGCCTATCACAGCATGGCCCTTCTCAACATTCTAAAAAAAGGGCTACAGCATTATTAGTAAAACATTACTGTCCATGTATACGCAACCTTGCCAAATAACTTCAACTACTGACTATGTGTGAGACGTGAGTCAATGTGGTGTACCTAATTGAAAAGCCTTTTTCAAGGCTACAGTTCAACGAAAATCTCACAATGACTCAATGAGGTTAGCCGACTCCATCTGTATCTTAGCCAGAAAAGAAAAGAGTATGCATATGGATTCTATAAGACTATATATGTGTGGCTCAAAACTAGCCAGCATTAGCTAGCATTAATCTATACACTAGGCAATAAATTGTTCCTTAATCATTTGATGTGATTGAGTACAGGGAAGTGTAATGTTGAGATGCTGAACTAAACTCACACAATCATTAAAGGTTTGAGTAGGAGAAGGAGCAGGAACATAGATGAGGAAGTTTGTGGATGCTGGATAGCAGTGGGTATCAGCTCACCTTTGGCAGATGAATAGATTACATCACGTATTTGGTTTTGTGTGCTGTACTTGCACTTTTAGCAGGCATTAAAGCGAGTAATCCTAGCAGTCTGCCAATAGAATTGATTGAACCTAATTAAGATTTCACAGGTGGACCATTAACCCTTAAGTCAAAGTTAATCTTGTATCAAGTGCATTGGAAACATTTTCCTATGGAGGATTTTTTATTTATTTATTTATTTTTACATATCAGGCTGCTTTGTCGTGTGGTACAAATCTGATTGGATTAAACACAAATCAGTATGAAAAAGGTTCCTCCAGTACTGTTAAAAGAGAAGGGAAGATATGTTTGTTGATTGCAATGTTCAAAACTGACTCTCTTTAATACGTGCTTTTCTGAACTTAACAACATCCCCTTCATTAAACACTGCTCAAGATGAAGGGAACATGAACAGAATTCTACCCAAAATGTGGAGAAAGACAGTGAGCGAAACAGAGAGAGAGAGAGAGAGAGAGAGAGAGATAGGGAAAATTGACAAGTTTGGATGAGGCTCTGCAGTATGTCGATATATCAGCAGCAGAATTGAGCTCCTCTCAGCTCAGTCACACTTTAATCTCTCCTCCTCTATTGAGACTCTCAGCACTCTCCCCCTCTGTCCTATTGACAACGGAAAATAGCTTTGCCAACCTGACTGACAACTTTGTCTACCTGACTGAAAGCATAAGGCAGAGACCGAAAGACTGAACCTTACTAAGGCTCTGTAGATTACGTTTTCTTATTGTGGTTTATCACATCAAAGGGGCTATTGTGTGTATGTGTGTGTGTGTGTGTGCGCGTGCACAGGTAGGTGTAGCTGTTTTATTTCTTCAGAACAGTTTCTCACAGAGTCATCTCTTTGTCTACTTTTATAGAATCCTGTTTGTACTGTTGGCTGGTTGGAAGACCTCACTGCAACATCATCAGTTTCTCATACAACAGAAACTCAAGTCTATATAAACTCATTTCACCTTAAAACTGTCACAACAGCTCCCATTGATGGCTGAGTTCATTTATCGAGTGATGAGGTTAAATCAAAAATTTTCACCTAGGTGTTAGGTGTTACAGAATTGTTGTGTAGGCAGCAGTTCACCCCGACTGCTCTAATTTGTTTTTATTTCTGTAACACTTCTTTGTATCTGCTGTAAGAAGCTCTATGCAACTAAAATTGAATTGATTTGAATTGTGTGATGGCCAAAGAAGTAAAACCCAGGGTAGGAGAATTCCATTACCATCATATTCTCTCTGTGTCTCCCACGACCTTTCACGGCTGCTCAGGGTAATTACTGCCTGAGAGCATGACTCCCATAACAGGCTCCATCTAAAGTCTCCCAATTATACAATCATTATAGTGCTGAATACACCATGAGAACGAAACACCTTACACATATAACTTGGTCTTTGTCACTACCCCTCTCTCCCATCCTCTCATTTCCTCTCTATCTATCTACCTAAAGAGGAATGTAGGTGTGCATCTGCAGTGCACTGTATATATGTAGAGAAATGTAGCATCTATATCTCTATAGAGGCACACTGTTTGTCTGTCTGTCTTTCTCTACCTGTCTTTCTGCATGGGATGTCACTCAGATCTCCCAGAGGTTACATTCAGCATTGCACTGCTGGATATGAGCTGGCATTTTGCCTAAATGGATTGTTTGTAACTGCCCTTGTCTGAACCTGTTTTATTTGACCTTTAAAAAATGCACTTTATATGTATTTATTTATAAATAAATAAACCTACCAAGATATTATTATTATTATAAATAATAAGAATAATAATAATGATGATGATAATACTACTACTACTACTAATAATAATAATAATAATTATACAATGATTATACTATATATATATATATATATATATATATATATATATATATATATATATATATATATATATATATATATATATATATATATATATATACACACATACACACACACACATTTTGGTCAATTTATTTTTCTTTCAGTGTTCTTCTCCTCTTTGGGATTTATATCTACTCTGTTCAATATTATATATTAAATTATGCAGAATCAGCGTGTGCCCATCTAGTCTAAGCTCTCTATCATTGGCTGTGCAAGTGAGATGCATATTACATTTGGAACATCTGCCATGCTGTGTGAAGTTCTATGGCAAAGCAAAGGCACACCGATGCAGTTCCAGTGGACATGGCCTCTTTTCTGAGGAACTTTCTGTTAAATGTATCTTTATTCTTGTTGCTTGGGATACCAGTTGTGAACTAATTGTCTACTCTAAAACAGATGCCATTAACTGCAGTGTTTCAGTAGAGGACAACCTACTTCTCTAAATTTATGGCCCTTGTTTTTCTTAATGGGACACTTAGGTGTGGCTTAATCACCTTTTCAGGGCTCCTCTCTATGACCTAGATGTTTTATTTAGTGAGCTTCATTAAGTTATCTGTAAATATCTCCAACCTGCCCATCCATCTCTTCTGTATGACTCTCTTTTTTTAAAACAGTAATTATATTATAGCTCATTTGCCTAGAAGCGGTTTGACACCAAATTAATTTATTTCGGTGTCAGAGTGTAGGACTCATGTGGTGTCAGAGCTATTGCACATATGGGTTTTCTACTGGGGGCTTCTTACCAACTTTCTGACTTCAAACTCAGACAGAAATAAACCAATTTCCAGTATAAATGTAGTGTTATACATTTATAAATTGTAGTGATTGTATATAGTGAAATCACAAATAGGGTAATGATCTCTGTAAAGATTCAAATCGTATCTCTATGGAAACTTGTCCTAGCTAAACTCACGAACGTTGATTTAAACCCACTTGAAGCATTTTCTAACACTGCACAATGTAAATAGACAGACAACAGTTATCTAATGAACAATTGTAACTATTACATTGTTTTTAGTTTAGCATCTATATGTAACTCATAACAAAGAAGAAATATATTTCCACTCCTAATGTCTTTCCATTCCTATTGACTTGCACATTTTAAAATAGCCCTTAAAGTACAGACATAACTATCAAACACATACCAATGAATCTTAATAAGTAACAAAATTAGTAGTCTGCAAATGCCTCTAATCCCTTATATTAATGTCAGAGCAGAAAATCTGGTAGGAACTCTACTGTCTGTCTGTCATCATGACCTGCCACATTGCAATACTAAGCAGAGCACCAGTTCAGGACATACAGAACATCCATGAACATATAGAAAGCTAAAGCAAATTCTGCCATACACATTGTAAGATTGCTTCACTTTAAACATGAAAAGCACCATTTTACACAGCAGGTCAAACGTGTAGTTCTGTCTTATGGGAAATGGTTTAGGAACGTGATGAAAGGTCTCACTTTTATTTTTTTACTGGTGCGTAAGGTCAGTATTAAGGACAATGACCTGCATGTTGTCCAATTCTCCAGTTTTCTGTAAAACGCAGTCCTTCCCTCAAAGAACTGATTTGTGTGGCATATCCACACAGCAAAAGGCCAAACTGGATGTGCGCACCAAGAAAAGAATCCAAATACAGGAAATGCTTTTTTCAGTTCCCTCTGGGCTTTATACTCTCTGAGCAGAATGGCGAAGTATATGCCCAATGACACAAAACAAGCTGTGCGAAAAGAACAAACATGCGTGCTTATATACACTAGACTCTAAAACACTCTTACCCAAGTATCATTCCCATTACCCATACTCTATGCCATCTTGAATTTTAAAATGATGTTAGCTGTGCTGCAGGGTTTCAGGCAATCACAGCGTCCCTGCACTTAAGGGATGAAAATAGAGATCGCAGGATGCCTTAGCGTGAAACTTGAAGTCACCCAAGCAGGCTTTTCCGATTCTCTTTAAGAGCCTTTTAATAAGCATTCCATAGGGTCCTTCCAGAATGGATCTGTGCTGGGAGCCATGTGAGTCCTCAGCTCACGCCACAAGCTCAGAATCCTAAACCCGAAAACCTGAACCGCAGCCAGAGCAGTGAGCAGGGACGACGGTTTGTCTCGGCGAAGCTTGATGATGTCAGAAGGAGCATGGATCTCTGCGAGCAGGACATTTTTTATATTCTCTGTGAAGAGGGATCAGAGAAAGTCATGCACATAAATGAATATACAAACAGCATATGTGGGGAAAAAAAAAAAAAAAAACTAAACAAAGCAGCCCATCACACCAGTGATGCAACGAGGAAGCAAGAGGGTGTGAGGAAGAGGCTTTGTTTTAGGGAGTGTTTGCTAATTAACACATCATCTGAAAAAGGAAGAGAGAGGCCTGCTGCTCAATTCACAGAAGGATCGCACGCTCCCCCAGCCCTGTGCCGGATGCTTGTGCCACTGACTGAATGGCTTTTTGAGGGCAAGATGTACTAAGACATTTGTAAGAGGCAACTAAAGCCAAGAAACTGCTTTCTCTGCAAATACAAACATCATCTTTCACACTTCAGCTGTTCTCTAAGCACTCCAGATGTATTCAAGTGAGATAAGGAATAACAGGAAAAAGAAATGCAGTCACACAGAGAACACACAAATTCTTTTGCTGAGCTGACTGTAATATTGTCACAGGTTATATATATATATATATATATATATATATATATATATACACACACACACACACTACACATATACACATTTTAGCTTGGTTAAATCTGTATGAAACATGCAGTTCTGCACTATGCCTAGACTGATATGAACTACTGTGATTACTGTTTACAATCCTGAAGCCACTGAACCTTGCAAGGTTGGGTAATGGTTCTGCACACCTCTTACACCTCTTACAGAATATCACGTTCCGTCTAGTTTCGAATCATGTATTATCTTAAATAACATGGTGACAAACAGGTTTATTAAGAAAACTTTACAGATTACAGATTACGGATTCCACGAGCCTTTATGTCTTCACCGAAAGGAGGCAGTGTCACAGCCATACAAACCTGTTTTACATTTACATTACATTTACGGCATTTAGCAGACGCCCTTATCCAGAGCGACTTACAAAAAGTGCTTCATTGTTTTACTCAGAACAAAATCTCTAGCTAGTTAGTTTAGGCTAAAATCAGGAAGAAACTTTAAGCAAAGATATTATTAGATACAGTCAGTATGGACGCCTAGATATACTCAAATATATACTGAGAAAACCCTACTTAACAGATAAAAGCAAGAAAAGTCATTACAGTCACAAATATTTAATACATGCTAGTGTAGTAAAATTTAATTTAAGTGCTCTTGAAACAGATGTGTCTTCAGTCTTCGCTTAAAAACAGCAAGAGACTCTGCCATTCGGACACTCAGTGGAAGTTCGTTCCACCACTGAGGTGCCAGAACTGAAAAAGTCTGGATGCATGTTTTCCGCATGTCCTGAGAGATGGTGGGTCAAGCCGAGCTGTGCTTGAAGCTCGAAGAGCTCTGGGTACAGATCGGGATTTGACCATTGCCACCATGTATGGAGGTGCTGGTCCATTCTTAGCCTTGTAGGCCAGCATCAGGGTTTTATATCTGATGCGGGCAGCTACAGGAAGCCAGTGAAGAGAGCGCAGCAGAGGAGTAACATGGCTGAACTTAGGAACATTGAAGACAAGTCGAGCCGCCGAGTTCTGGATCAGTTGCAAGGGCCTGATGGTACGCATAGGAAGACCAGCCAGGAGTGAGTTGCAGTAGTCAAGTCTTGAAATGACAAGAGACTGAACAAGCACTTGAGTAGTCTCGCTAGACAGAAAAGGTCGAATTCTCCGAATGTTGTAAAGGAGAAATCTGCATGACCGAGTCAGGTTTGCAACATGGGTTGAGAACGATAACTGGTCATCCACAACTACACCAAGACTTCGAGCTTCAGCAGATGTGGTGACCAGCGAGTTCTCAAAAAAGAGATGGAAAGATCCTGGCGAGGACTTGAAGTTCCAGGGATGAACAGTAATTCAGTCTTGCTGGGGTTCAGCTTCAAGTGATGAGCCGACATCCAAGATGAGATATCAGCAAGACAAGCCGAGATCCGAGATGAAACCTGTGTGTCAGAAGGTGGAAAGGAAAGGACAAGTTGAGTGTCATCAGCATAACAGTGATAGGAAAATCCATGGGAGAATATTACATCACCAAGAGAACGAGTGTAAAGAGAGAAGAGCAGAGGACCGAGCACTGAGCCTTGTGGGACACCCGTGGTGAGCCTGGAAGGAGCAGATGTGGCCCCCTGCCAAGATACTTGGTAAGATCTCCCATCTAGATAAGACTTAAACCACTGCCAGACAGTGCCAGTGATTCCAAGTCTTCTGAGGACAGACAGGAGGATCTGGTGGTCAACTGTGTCGAAGGCTGCAGAGAGGTCAAGCAGAATTAGGACCGAAGACAGTTTGGCAGATCTAGCAGCATGCAGCTTCTCTGTAACTGCGATGAGAGCAGTTTCAGTAGAGTGCGCCGGTTTGAAGCCAGACTGGTTCGGGTCCTGTAGGTTGTTCAGAGAAAGAAATAGAGACAGTTGGTTATAAACAGAACGCTCCAAGACCTTAGATAGGAAAGAAAGAAGAGATACAGGTCTGTAATTGCTGATGTCAGAACAGTCCAGAGTAGGCTTCTTCAAGATGGGGATCACTCTTGCAGTCTTGAAGATAGCTGGTACATGGCCTGTTGACAAGGAGCTGTTGATGACATGAGTGATGAAAGGTAGAAGGTCAGGTGCTATTGTCTGAAATAGCGTGGATGGAATCGGGTCCAGTGGACAGGTAGTAGGATTGTTGGATGAGACCAACTGTATGATGTCATCTGTGGAAAGAGGAGAAAAGCAAGACAGGGAATGAGGTGGAGGGTGGTGTTCAGTAGGAAGGATATTGGTAGAGAAAAGGATCTGCGAATCTTATCAACCTTCTCCTCAAAGAAGGTGACAAAATCCTCAGGGGAGAGAGTAGAGGGTGGTGGGGGAGTGGGAGGGTTTAAAAGAGAGGAGAAAATGTTGAAGAGCTTGCGTGGATCAGAGGCTGATGCTTCCAGCTTCTCCTTGAAGAAGGAAGATTTCGCCGCTGTTATTTCTGTTGAGAACCTTGAGAGAAGAGACTGGTAGGAGTGGAGATCTGAATCATCTTGAGATTTTCTCCACTTTCTTTCCGCCAGTCTCAGTACTCTTCTGTTGTCTCGAGAACATCTGTCAGCCAAGGAGTTGACAGAGAGGATCTTGCCCTGGAAGAGAGAGGACAGAGATGGTCGACAGAAGAGGAGATGGATGAAAGGAATGTGTTTGTGGCAGTTTCCAGAGGGAGGGAAGAAAATGATTCAGGATGTGGAAGAGAGGAGACAATAGTAGAGACCAGACAAGAGGAGGAGACTGAGCGAAAGTTGCGGTAGGTGGTAGAAGAAGCTGACGTGGAGGTGTGTGCAGAAGAAGCAGGAAGGGAGAGTGAAAAGGACAAGAAATGATGATCAGAAAAGTCAAGAGGAGTTACTGTCAGATCCAACACTGGGGCAGGTCTACTGAAGATCAGGTCCAGTGTGTTTCCTGCTCTGTGTGTTGGAGTTGACTGGTTGAAAGCAAGATCGAATGATGACAGCAGTGGAAGAAGACAGGACAAATGTAGTCTCTCTGTTGGAAGGTTGAAGTCCCCTAGAAGAACAAGTGATGACTCTAAGGGGAGAGCACTCAGAAGAATGTCCAACTCATCTATGAAGTTTTCCAGTGGACCTGGAGGGCGATAGAGAACAATGATGTGAAGTTTAGTGGGGAAAGACACCGTGATAGCATGGAATTCAAAGGAAGAAATGTTAAGATAAGAAAATGAGAGTACAGAGAAGCGCCATGAGCGAGAGAGAAGCAAACCTGTGCCACCACCCCTGCCGTTCTGCCGTGGAGAATGGGAGAAGGCAAAGGAGGTAGAGAGAGCAGCTGGAGTTGCAGAGTTCTCTGCAATGATCCATGTCTCTGTCAGCGCCAGGAAGTCGAGTGACTTAGCAGATGCGAAGGCTGAGATAAAGTCTGCCTTCTGAACTGCAGAGTGGCAATTCCAGAGTCCCCTGCTACCTTCACCTTTGGTACAGATGAACAAGGTGGGTAGATGAGGTTACTGGAGTTGCGGTTTCTTCTCTGGCATCTCCATCTTCTGGTGTTGTTCAAGGTGAGCACAACTGTTGTTGACCTATTTAATTATTGATTTGTTTATTCAGTTTAACTGTTAGAGATGGCCTGCTGTGCATTCCACTATAAAAGGTATAAAAGGGAGCCATAGCCTAATCGACCACTTTCAATTACACTTGGTTGTGACTTTAGGATTTGATTGCCGTTGTATGTTTGGGACTGGTTGTTTATGACTGTTTATGGGTAGTATGTTTCACAGTTTTTGTTTATTGAATTTTATTTACTTATATCTTTTTATTTTATTTTTTTTCTTCTGCACATAGGTAACATTGTTGCTCTATTTTTCTTGGTCACAGTCTTTGTTTATTTGGGCCTTTTTGGTATATTTATGTTTATATTATATAAATGCCTTGTTGGTGTATACATCCCCTATTATTTATTGCATTTATATCTGTGGCCTAGATTTTGTCGTAATAGTCTGTGATTATTGTTATTATGATTTAAAGGACTATAAAATGCATTATGCATTAAGCAATTGCAACTTAATTATTGAAAATCAGCATCTTACAATGTCATATATAGCCAATCATGTTTAAGAATTGCATTTCTATGTTGTTTTTTTTACTTAACAATGCTAGTCTGTTTTATTACTGTTTGGTTATTCTTTTGGTTATTCTTTCTTGCCTGTTCAATATGTTCATTGGATTGGCTCTGTACTTCCTAAACTCTTGCTGGGGTAGGTTTGTTAAAATGATGGACTTTAATGCCACATTTGTTCTAACATAGAGATTTGTGCATAATTGATCCAGGATTGTCTCTGGCCACCATTGTCCTGAACGCATCCCTGTTCTTACCTCACTATATCTAATAATGCATTGCAACATCTCCACGACATGGAGGTTAGGCAAATTGGCTGTCCCTACAAAATTCTCTGTGTGTGCATGTGAATGACTGTGTGTCTCTCCATGTCTAATAAAGAGTTGTCTGAGTGTGTATGAATGATTGTGTCTGTGTAGCCAGTGGTGGACAGTGCTCTGTCCTGGGTGTGCCCTCTCTGCCCTTCCTGCACCCGACTCAGTCCCCCAGGGAGCTGAGGTTTCTGGTGGAGAGTGCGCTGTGCACAATTGCTGCTTCTCGCTGGTGTGTGATTGGATGTAAAAGGTTGTACCTGTGTTAATTACAAAGCGACCTTTGGTAAGATGAAAGTCACTATATAAGTGTACGTTTCATTCATTCATTCATTTATTCTTCCAGGAGTGAATGCATCTCATATTTTGAAGTCATATGGTTTTATTAATTTTATTGCACTTGTTTCTATTTTTGGCACAAGCAAATACAGGTGCTGAAATCAAATTCTTTACACCACAACCAAATTGTTGTAGTGCCCTGAACTAAATGCTTTGTCTAGCTGATGATCTCATCCACATAGTGGTGTATTTTGTCCATTCTCCTGTACTAAGATGATTCAATTCATGGATGTTCAGCTTATTTGAGAGCGCAGCTTCAGTTGATGCCACATTATTTCAGTGTGGTGGAGGTCACGACTGGGGTCAATGTCTTGGCCATTCTAATGTCAGCCATTCTGCATGCGCCGATCTGTTATTGATTGGCTGTGCTTTGGGTCATGTTGCATGACCCAACCTCTGTTTGTCTGTTGTGGACATAATGATATTTTGTTTTCTCTGAATACAATGTGTACATTTGCGAATATCATCCACTTTCGTTTCTTCTGCCCAAGGAACTCTGACAGAGGTGTTAAAACACCCAGGTGATCTATAGTAAACTTGACAGAAACATTGATTTGAGTTTTATTTGCAGGTTTTTGTTTTGTTTTGGGTGGGGCGGGTTTGAGAGCAGTATTCAGTGTTCTTTATGGTTACCTCACATGATCCCTACTGTGTTTACCATTTTCCTATGCACACTCACAAACATAAACATTAAGAAGCACAGTAGATGCCAACGGCTCCTTGGGCTGTTACCCCAGGGCACTTTGCCACCTGTTTGAGGATTCTACAGCCCTTACACTGATCCTTGTAGGACTCCCATTGCTAAGGAGTACCTGTTGTGCTGAGTGTCTGCCATTTGTAAAACTATCTACCTGACTGCTGTATGATGTACACCAGATTCTTTAAAAAAATCTTGTGTACTCCTTTGAAATCTGAGTCCTAACAGAGCACCTCTGAGGTCCTCTGACATATCTATTTATATTATATTTGAAAAGTATTTTGTTGTGAAGTTCAAGTAAACAAAATTATGTTTTATATGGCAGGTTAAACCAAAATAATCTATTTACCCTCTGTGCAAGAATCATTAATCACATAGTTTTTTTTTCAGTCAATATGCCTGATTGTTTAAAAGTGTAATAATGGAAATGCAAATGTTCTGTTTGTTAAACAACAAAGAAATAAAAATATATATATAAAATAAATAAAATAAAGATGCTAATGTGTTTGTGTGCACCCAAGCATTCATGTGTTTCAGTACTGCTGTCACAGTGAGCGGCACTATGTTTATGTCTGGGTGCCTCTCCATTTATTCATTTGCAAACCAAGCTAAACAGCAGTAATTATATGATGTTCATGTGATTTGCAAAATTTAAGCCTTATAATAATAATCTTCTAAATGTCATAATCACCGTCACATTGTTTTGCTTGCTTCAAAAAGTATCTTGGTCCCTTGGCTTTGCTGACTGATACCCCAGAACTGTATATAATAAAAGCCTGTTCATTTAGAGATGTTTGGATGAAGTTCTTAAACTGTAATGACAGTACAAAACTTTGTACTTCACTCTCATTTCCTTCCTTCCAGTTCTCCCATCCAGTGTCTAATCTTCTTATAGTCTGTGAAAAATGTTTTTCATAAGCTGTGTTTGTCGTTCTCTCTGACTTAACAAGTCCTTGAAAAGAAGTAGTGGTTGGGTGGGATGGTGCTACTGTGTGAAGTGGTTAATTGGCTGATGGCAGTACCAGAATGGTGTGATGAAGAGAGATGAGTATGGTTGAGAGGTCCTCACAGTCCATGATCTACACACTATATGTAGAGCATCTCAAAATTTGAGCATCAGTTTAGAATGAGGACATCTCTTATCAGCATCACTGTATCTCTGCCATAATAAGAATGACTTATAAACACATATTTTGTTAGTTACCAGTGTTAGAAGGTGAAAACAAGCTGTTTTATCATGTTTGCAACCTTACAAATGCTTTTCCAAGCAAGTAGTAAGCTTTGCATTCTGGCGTTCAAAACAGCGTTTCCCAGCCTTGTAAAAAAATGAAAGGCACCAGCTGAGCCAACAGCACGTTACAAATGTATAACGTTAGACATACATAGGCAATACATTTAGGGACAGGGCAAGATTTCAATTTTTATGCAGGACCTTTAAAATCATCTACCACATTGTAAGTAGTCAGTTTCAAACCAATCAGCTATCAGGGTGATGCTATTTTAAAATGCTGTTACAAATTATTATCCTCAAATTAAAAAAAATATTTATGCTTATTAAATGTATGTTTATTAACAGAAAACATAATTCTGCACAGATATTAATACAACAAATCACTCTCAATTATGTAGGTTCTGCACCAGTGCTACCTCTGTATGTTTTAGTGCTTTCCCTTGTCTAATACATACCCATTCAACTCACGAAGAGCTTGTTAATTACCTACAGATTTGAGTTTTGTTGTATTTGGAGCTATGAAATGCCTGAATGTATGCAGTACAGGAATACCTGAGTATCAGGATGGGGAAACACTCTCCAAGATCATAGAGTTTCACGATATGCTTAAAAAAACTTAATTTTATAATGGGTTCCACGACCTGACAAGCTGAGCAAAAGCTTCTACAAAATAACTAAAAACTGATCTAACATTTAACGTTTCACATGATGTTTCTTGCATTGGCTCAAGCTTATTGTCATATACATTGCAAATTTACACATGGACAAAGTAAGACAGTGTCCCCTAGATCAAATTTCTGAAGCCATTTGTAAACAAAAGGTTTGTGTAAACATGCCACAATCAGATGTTTGTAACCACAGGGGGTTTTAAGCTTAGACAGTTTGTATAAGAAGAAACTGCCATCCTGTCCTGGAGATTAGTTGAAACACACTTGGCTTCATTTAGATGTTATGCAGTATTGGGAACCCATGCTTAAGGCATTTTCACAAATCAGATTATTACTGATTATCTAGGAACTTTCACTGGAAAGGTGGATGAAAACATTTCCACCCTCTCACTAAACTAGGTCAGATAGCCGTTGGTGAGTTGTAAGCGCTGTATGTTCCGGGTAATTAAACATTCACTGAATAATGTGGTAGTCCACCATCCTCTGTTGCCTCGGTGTTCCACAGAGAGTCCAACAGATATCAGTGTTGTAATAGAACAGCGCTGGTATCAAGAGACGGTCGACATGTGTCAGGCAAGCAGTCCAGTTGATGCTGACCACATTTAATATTCATGCTCCAAAGCTGTGTGGGAATTTATTTGCAGACTGTTTTTTTTTCACTCCTTTTTGAGCATTGAAGAGCACTAATTAGTAGAGAAATCCCACTACTGTGGTTCTGAAGCACTTTACAAAATACAGAATAATTAAGTTAAAAAGAAATCTCTCATTACACATGTAGACATGTGAAGGAAAGAAGCCTGCGGACTCGTTTGGACAGACAGGCTGTTTCCCACATGCATCGTGGTTTAAAGATGAACTGCACCACAAAGTGGCCCAAGTGATACCTGTTCCTACAGTTATTGGGTCAATATCCATATTCCTATATTCCTTTAGGCTACTGATAGGATATACATTCAGCTATACCTTTCGCGAACACCAGTATCATGTCAATATTGTAAAATACAATGCACTTAAATTAACTTTCTGAATATGAATATGTATGTACTAAATGAATATGTATCTCTTTAATAGGTATGGGACCTATAAAACTGCAGTCCATAAAATTCCAGGAGTACCCCCTTCCCTGGAGCCAAGGCAGTTCCAGATACCAAGCTCTCGGTCCCATGTGGATGGCTACTTAAGGCTTCTTCTCCCTCAGGTGCTACATGCGTCACAGCTTCGACGCTGCTTCAAATGTAAAAGCCGTAACAAGACTGCCAGTGCACTGGTAGACGTCTCCAGTGAGCTCGGTGGGACTACCCATGATGCATCATGCCCATGTGGAGAGCTCCGGGGCAGAGCAGGTCCCCAGCAAACTCCAGGGAGCACATGGCAGGCAAAGGAGCCTGCGGGAGGAGAGGAGAAGAGCTGATGAAAAGGGCAGGCAAACAAAAAGGAAGAAAGAAAACAAAAAGCAGGCAGCCGCTTCCAGAAGTGGATGGTCATTCCGACGTGGGCGAAGAGTGTGCGGGGGAAAAATGGATCTCTAGCTCAAGAGTTTCACTAAAGTAACGAACAAAACCGAACGTTAAAGTGCGCTAACAAACAAAAGAAAGCCAGCATAACTGCAGTGACAGACACAAACACAAAATTGCTTAAATAATGACCAGCATAAGAGCATGAAGGGACAGTGATGGTGCGGTGACTGAGACACACATGCACCATAAAACCAAAGCACAGACATGCATAACAAAAGACTAAATATAAACAAAAAGTAATGTGCAACGCCACCTCTGCCTGAAGAGCTACTGGAGAAGGGAGCACCATCACAATATCCTGCTCCGTACTATAGTAATTGTTTTGTGCCATTGCACATTATGTATTGTACATATTAATTTGCAATACTTACATACCAGGTTAATGATATGCTTTTACTGCACCGTTATACTCTTACCCTTTTCATTATACACTTGTGATTCTTAAGTACAGCAACTAAGTTATAGAGTATACATAGCCATTCCATACATTTTAGTTGCCCAATTTGTCACAGAAAGAAGTCACAGCAAATAAACGATATGTTAAGATTGCATGACTTCAGGTTTGCTTAGAGTATTGCTTTCCTCTGATACTTTTCCATCTGGAAATCACATTTGAGCTGAGCTTGAGCTGAATTGGAATCGTGCCTGAGCTCTGTGTTTGATTCACTACTTCATAAAAAATTGATATGTCATCCAGCATTGGAGAGTTGCGATATGGCTTCCAAGCATTGTTGCAATATCTCCACAATTAAGGTAGCCTCTGTAATTTATAAGGCTGTCAATATAACCACAAGCTCCTCCATCCTTCACATTGTAGTGTAAGCAACTTTGACCTGTAAAGACCTTTGTGTATGCTTAAGAACATTAAGAACATTTAATGTTCTTCTAGGCTTGCTTAACAGGACACCCTGTACAGCAGTATGAATTTACACATAATGATAAATGACTTGCTTCTACAGTCAGGAGAATCCAACCTAGGAGACTTCACAGGGGACCTCTCTGTTCATGGTTGGTCCACACCATCTGGACCTCTGCCAGGGTCACCTATTGTAACTTGAAAACTCTGCAATTAGTATTCGTATTCAGAATCCCTGTTACACTGGTTGGTTGAAAACGTTTTCACTGTATCGACCTTCATCATAAGCACCACTGGGCCACATGGTTCCCATGTGTTTGTTTCTAGATCCTACTGTGGTCTGGTGTGTTTCTAACTTTTACCTTTACCTCGGTTTTGGTCTGAATTCCATCCATGTTAACCTGACCTACCTTTATTTTGGCCGCTGCTTTTGGTAACATAATTTAGTCCTGGATAATCTCAATAAACATAATAAACATACCCAGTGTTAATATCCCCACTATGTTTGATTCCTCTAAGTTACATCTTGACCAATTGGATACTCATTTATCTTATAATCCTAATTTCCCTGAAGGAAACGTCCTTAAGGGATCAATAAAGTACAAATCTAATCTAATCTAATCTAATGGAATGAGAGCATAGCCAGCTTCACAATAAAATTTACATAAGCCAAGTCTACTTATATATAAATATGTTGTGTCGTTGAAATTTGAATTTTAGTGGTGAGAAGGAATAGTCAGAGATTTGGGTAAGATATTAAAGTAAAATAAAATTTAATAGAAGCATCAAAAGTATTAAAAGAAAATGGCTCGATCCAAAGATCTGTTACACACACGCAAAGTGTTTGCAAGAGAGCTAACATCCTTCTATAATCATGAATCTTTATACTAACTAAATTTTGGATGTCATGCATGGTGTCCTTGTTTGCTTAGATACAAGGGAAGTGAAGAACATTCCATCCACAGGCTAGTCACAACTATGAATGACTACCTAATCTACACACTATGGGTACTCACAGACAGATTAACACTAAAGCAAAAGAGAAGACAGCATGAATGGCACTGGAGGCCTTACATGCATACAGAAATTCCATTACAGGTGCAGTCATTGTCTGGTGGTTAGGGAACTGGTCTTGTGACCAGAGGGTTGTGGGTTTGATTCCCAGGCCCCAGGCCATGACTGAAGTGCCTTTGAGCAAAGCACTTAACCCCAACTACCCTGGGTGCTGGACTAGGGCTGCCCACTGCTCTGGGCATGTGTGTACCACAGTCCCATAGTAATCACTTGAGTGTGTGTGTTCTCACTGCGCAGATAGGAAAATGTGGAGGACTAATTTTGATTGGGGTGCAAATCACAATTGACAATATGGCAACATATTCCAATTATTCCTATTCCAATTCAAACACAAAGAAAGTCTGCAAAAACTCCATTCCTTACTCACAAGTACTCAGACATAAGTGCATTTGTAATGACAACGAAGACTTCTTCCAGATAAGTATTGAAATGCGTGAACATTTGCAAAACTGGTTTTCCTAAGGAAGTCATAAATTATGCTTTTGCTATGTTTTACCTATTCAGAGAGAGGATGCACTGACTTATAAACAATGTACTATTAAGAATGAAGAATTAAGAATTCCTTTGGTGCTGACTTATCATCCTACAAATAAAACAGTGGCTAATATTTTACTTAAACACTCCAGGATCTGCCAAGATGACAAGGAGATGCATCCCTTATGAATCCTCCACTAATCTCATATAGACAAAAACAAAAACATTAAAAACATGCTTGATAAGATCGATATAACTGACCTGTGGTACTGAAGCCTGCCTACCGATCTAGATATGTTACATGCAAATTTATTAACACAACCATTGAAGCAATGGGTACAAACAGATCGTCATCACAGTCATGTCTAGCTCCACCCACACCTATCAGTCTTGTTAGTGTCTCAAGTTTAGCCCCACTTGTCGGTCAGGCATGTCTTTGTTATTGCTTTCCCTGTGCATCGTTCTGTCTGTCACGCCCCCTGAGTCTTTGTTTGTGGGTCACTGTATGAATCATGGTTGTATAAATCTCTGTTGTGGATTTAGTTCTGCTGCTCATTTAGTTCTGCTCTGGTTGATAGGGTTAGTGTATGTTATGGTGTATAATTGGATCTCTGTTGGTTTCTGTATTTAGGTTGGCTTGTTTCTGGTTTAGTGTGTTGTATGTCTAGTCTGGTTAGTTGGTCTATTTGTATCCCTTTCCCTTTTTCACATGATCTGCCCATTGTGTTCACTGTGTATGTGCTTGAGTTATATTCTGGTAGTTCTGCCTTCATGTTATAGTCACATACGTCTGTTCGTTATGCCTTAACATCCTCTTGTCCTCCATGTTGGCATGGCTAGGCTTCAGGAGGCTAACGGTATTGTGTGTCAGCCCTCTCTCCAGCACTAGTGTCCTCCTCCTAGCTCTCGCTCATTACAATCACCCATTCATTCGGAGCTGGAGCTAAGATGTATTCAGCTTTATATTGATGAAACCAAGAGAAGACTTGCTGATCGATTTGTTGAACACCTTCGGACCATCAGAATTAAGGATATATCATTTCCAGTGACAAGTCATTTTAACACAAATGGAGATTGTATTAATTGCATACCTGTTTGCATAGACAGTTGTTGCTATAGCAGCACTAAAATTAGGAAACTCAAAGAAAATGGACTGATCTACACTCTTGGGATTTTTGAACCCCATGGAATGAATGTGATGATTTAAACATATACCTTTTCAAGAATTTGTTGATAGGTCTATTGGATGATTGTTCCCCAGATAATATGGATAATATGGACCCAACCAGGTCTAGAGGCAAAAAAGCAGGCCCAGACCATCACATTTCCACCACAATGTATCACTGTTGGGAGGAGGTTCTTCTCTTTATATACAGTGTTTTTTCTCCAAACATGGCGCCTGTGATTGTGGCTAAGCAATAAAATTTTGGACTGTCCAGAGAATGGCTTCTGGTTTGTCCAAGTGCTTTCTAGCAAAGTTTATATGGCTAAGTTTGGTTCTTTCTTGAGAGCAGAGACGTCCTTCTAGCAACTCTCCCATGAATGTCATATCTATTGATTTTTCACCTGATTGCAGACACATATACATTTATCCCAGATACTGCCAGAGAGGTCTGTAGAGGTCTGAAGTGTGGGTTGGCTTTTACCTGAGTTATTTTTCTGGTGCTTCTTCGTGTAAGTTTTGATGGCCGTTCACTTCTGGGCAGAGTTGCAGTGATGCTGAGTCCCCTCCATTTGTAAACGATTTGTCTTACAGTGGATGGATGGAGCTGGAATGTTTTGGTGATGGTCTTGTAGCTTTACCCAGACTGAAGGTCTGTCACCACCTTCTTCCTGATGTCCTCGGATGTCTCTTTTCCTCTCTGCATTGTTGATCTGTGTGCTTTTCACCTTGGCACGACAGTGGTTTGGTTGGTTTCCTCTCCCTTTTAATCAGTGTAGCTCAAATCTTTTCCCAAGGACATCTCCTTTGATTGGTCTGCTTAATTGATTACTTAAACACTTGCGCGTTTCACCTGAGTCTTTTATCTAATTGACTTTACCCGTGCAGCTGTGGTTCATTTTCTTCTGCACATTCTCTGATCCATGATTCATGTAGTTCGTAGGTAAGCTTGCTTTAACCAGTGAGAATGAAATGTTATTGAATAGACCTTTAAGGAAGAAGAGAGTTCTCCATAAAAGTGGCTTGCTCAGAAATTGTGGGTTTTAAGATCAGTGTTATGCATGTTTGCATGTACTGGGTTCCAAGAGGGAGACTATAGTGGTCAGTGCCTTGTGCCCATGTTGTTTTTGGTATTAGTTGGGGTGTCAGTGTTTCTCTCTGTTCTGTTTGTGAGTGATGTCAGGTGTCGAATGAAAACATTTCTGCAGCTCAGTGCTCTTGATAGCGGGCACATTTTGGCAGCTCAATGCACTTGATAGAGACTGTCCAGCACTGAATGTTCTCTGTCAAATTCTCAACAATCTAACCATCATTCAGCCATCTCACAGACACTGTTGGACATTCTCTATGAAGTCCATTGAGCTGCTTCGCATGGCAATGTGGTCTGTAGCCTGAAATAATGTTGTGGATCAACATCGTGCAAGAGAAGATATCCAATGTGCAAATCTTGGCCCACCTAGGTTGGTATACTTTGAAAATAGTGCCAAAATGTGACCCAACATTGCTGCAAAAGTTAAATGTGGGGAATAAATAATTTATCATTAATAATAAACACACACAAAGCCTGTATAGTTTGCAATGTGATATTAACATGTTGGCAGTGTAATGTAGATGGACATCTGCATTATCCTGAAGAAGTGTGTTTTAAAAAAATAATAAAAAAAAGTCACTAATAACTAATACTGCAACTAAAAATCTCTGGTCTTGGAAACCAGACACCTAATGACGTAATGCTACAAAACAAGCTAGTTTGCATAATGTGGCATTTACTGTACTATATGTGAAGGTACATTTACAGATTTATTTTAACAGTCAATCGACTGTTAACAAGATAGTCGAGGACTGTTCATTATTTTTGTGTAGGCTGGTGCCACGCTTCCCTGACACAGCTAATTGGTTTCTGCAGGAAACAATTAACATTTTTCCCCAAGAGATTGATCACTGAGCCCTGCTCTGCTAAGATTTAGATGCTTCTTTTTAACTTCCGTTCCTCTTTTTTCAGTGAACATAACAAAAGATAAAAATGAAATAACATAAAATCACTGTTAAAAAACAAGAATGAACAGAAAGTAAAGTTTGTGAACAAACTTTGAGTTGGCTGGCCCAAGGACAGCATGGAAAATATGGCTAAATTAACATCCACAGATTAGTATAGCTATCATTATGAAGGGCAGATATGTAATTTGTATTGCAAATTGACCACATATCAAGTTTGATGAATATACATTAACTATGAAATTAATTTTAATCTAAATTAATTTCAGTTGGAGAAGGGAAGGTAGAAAAAAGGTAGAAGGGATGCATATGAGTGATGGGTAGAAATAATGGGAATTATCAATTCAGAGTTTATAATAATGAGAGTTATAAAATCAATGGGATCCTATGGGAGGATGGATGGATGAATGAAAGGATAGATGGGTGGCTCAACAAGTAGCATCAGTATGAAATGGAGATCAGTGGTTGGGGTTAGCTGTTGTGTCCTTTCAACCAGTTTGAGGAATATATCTTATAGGAGGATGGAGGGATGAATGAGAGAGTAGAAGGTATAGACAGACAAGTGCCATCAGTATGTGCAGTTTAGTCAGTGGACCAAGTAGTTCAATCATTATAGTGAATTTAGTCTTTACAACTGAATGAGTTATAAAATCAATGGATTCCTATTGGAGGATTGTGGGATGAAAAGATTAGAGAATAAAGAATGAGTGGAGGAAAATTAAAGGATGTGTAGTGATATTAGAGTAGATCTACCATATGCTGCTATACACTGACATGCCAAAAGTGATGGGATAGCACTATGTAAATTATGAAATATTGGTCCATAAAGGTCTATGATAAAAAGTGGTCAGTTGGAAGGATGAAGAAGGTGATGTATCTGTCCAAAGTACACGATTCAGATATAAGACAGAGGTTTCTTGGGGCCAAAATAGTGCACATGTCTTTAAAGCAGTTTGTGTTTCGGAAATGAATGTCATAATATTCAAAAGTCTATGTCAGAATAATTTCATTGCTTTTATAAAGGATTTACTTGTCTTAAATCTAATAGAGAATGTGTAATGTTAGTAAATTGGCAAATTTATAAATGATGAAATTTATGAAATTATTAGATATATCCAAGACATTTACCCAAAAAAACAATAATCCTTATGAAACATCTTTGACACTGGAAAGATAAAGGTTGCAGCATGTATGTCCTTCTGGACTTGAATCAGCAGTATGACAAGCATAAAACATGTTTGGGTCCAGCAGCATGGGTTTTGTCAATGACAGACATATCCCTTCCAGCTAGTCAGCTGATGGTATCTGTGTACTCTTAGGGTCGAATCCCCCGTTTCATCACAGCTTACCTTTCCTTTTTGATTCTTTTTTTCTCTTTGGTCTCTCTTTGAAGCAAGTATCTGTTTGTGCTTGGCCTTTGCTGAGTGTATTTCCTCTATTTCCTCCTGACTTTGAAGCTTGGCTGAACATCCTCTCCACCTCTCTATTTATCCTTCAACCCATCTCCCTTAATGTTTGTTTCTTTATAAAAAAAATGACCTGCCTGTCCTACTTGGTTTCTCACCCTTGACCACTAGTTCCTTTTGAGTGCACTTCTCTCACAGCTGGACCAGTTATGGAGAGCCTGAGAACTTTTCTAGGTTAGCAATGGCTTAGACTCTTAACTGAAATTATTCACCCGAAGGATATTACATTTACAGAGAAAGCATAGTCACAAAAGGATGAAAATGGGTTGAAGTAAAAAAAATTGCCCACACTGTTATATAATATGTGCCTGAGTTTATCAAAACTGCGTCATCAAGAGCTTGCTTAGTCACTCACGTACAGTAAACGTCTGTGATGTTCACCAACATGTCAACATTACGTGCAGAATTGCCTTTTAAATCTCTGATAATAACTGCACATTAAAGTATTCTCGTCAGCCTACAGTCTTCATTATCTTCTCATGCCTTGCCATCCCTATTGCCTCCATCCCTATTGCCTCCAAGCTTCACATCTCAGCCCTACAAAAAGTGTCCATATGGGGGGGGGGGGGTGGCTGTGCTAATCCCTCTTTAATAAATTGTGTTATGTCAATTTATCAAGTAAGATATCTATCAATACTTCTGTCCCACCCCACCAGTGAAATTAACCATTCCCCTTGTCTTTGTTTTGGGGGTTTTTTTGGTTTGTTTGTTTTACAATTCAGCCAGTACCAGCAATAGATGCAGCATATTGCTGGTGTATGTCTTATTAAACTTGTCAAACAGCTGTGAGAGTAGAAGACAGATAAAACAGATAAAAAGAGACCTTTACACTGTCCAACTAAATATAGTACTTCCTCATGCTATTTATAAATTCACCTTCAAGAACCTTGACAAACTTCATTGCATCTGAAACTGTCATCAATAAACTTGAAAAGAGAGAAGGCAATGTCAAAGGACAGAGATATGTTGCTTTTGAATAGTATATCGGCCCAGAGTACGTAGTGAGGATGCAGAAGACATGCGCTGTCTAAAGTATCAATAGTCCATAATCTAATGTTAATGTTGCCACAGGTGGATCTGAAACTGGGATTGCACCAGTCCGCAATGGTGTCATTCTATTTTATTTCCTGTGGGATTGGTCCTGTTTCTGGGAAGAAAAAAAAACACTGCTAGAAAGGTTAATGGGGTGAATATTGGATGAATTAATTGATTTATTGCATATAGGCTGTGCAGTCTATAGCCTCCCTTTCTGCATATTAATGCAATACTTTGGCTTTTACAAAATATTTTCTTTTTATTCAGATTTTGTGGGGCTACCAAAGTAGATGCCTTTAGTGAAAAATTAGATGAGGCATTCATTTATAATACTTTCCTGTCAGATGAGAAGCTTCCCTCAATGCTTCATTAATGAAGCTGTCGCACACTTGAGAAGATTTGCATTATCTATGTGTCACTATCCTAACACAGCCTCTTTCAGCTGAACTCTCTCAGAATTTACTGCAGGATTTATTGTAAGGTGCAGAAACCAGGTGAGGCCTGAACAAGAACGCATTATTAATATTCAGCATAAAGGAACACTATATATATATATATATAGTATAAATACTGTGTGTGCGTTTATGTATATACATTTAACAATGCTCAAATGAAAATTGACATCCTGCACTTTACATTGACATTGATTTACACCATCAAGGTCATCCAAGAAAAAAGCAAGTCTATAATTGTTTCATAAATATTAATTAAAAAATAAATATTAATTAACATATTTTCTGGCAATACCTTGAATGCTCCTCAGTCTTGAGCAACTGAGATAGACACTGGGACACTGTTTTCAATGCACAACTAATCCTGTACACATTTATTGGTGGGATGTTCTGCTTGAACTGCTGTACACCAGATTATTCAGCAGCCTTTGAATGTGATGGAGGTCAACACTCTGACCTTGAATTTCTTGTTTTATGTTCTGTGGCTGGTTATTCCTGTATTTTGGATGGCTGTCATGTTGCATGACAGAATCTCTTATAGATTTTCCACCGTGGAATGATGTCCTGACATTTTGCTGTAGGATTCCTGATGCAACTTGAAATTAATTGGTCCCTCAATGATCGCAAGTTATCCAGGCCCTTGGGCCACTTCCTGCTGGCCAAGCCTTCCTTGCTTCAGGGCCGGAATCAGCTTCAGCGTTGGCATGCTGTGTTGTGTTTACTCCAAGCATAATGCTGTATACATTTACGAAAAAGCTCAACCTTTGGCACAACTGGCCATGGAATGTTGCTCCCAGTAGTGTGGTCAAACACCCAGGGGGACAGCAATGTTTGTTTTGTTTTGTTCTTGTGTATGTTTGTTTGTTTTGTGCGAGAGAGTGAGCTATAGTGTCCACTCAAGTTCACTATCTACTATGATCGTAGGTATACCAAAAGGTACTGTAGTTGCTAGTGGGGTTTTGCAGCTTTTTCCATAGCTTTTTGTCTGAGGTGTCCTTAGTTTGCTTCTCACTGGCTTTTAGTGGAAATGAACTCGTTTTGCACATATGACCTTAACTGTCATTAATCATTTCATTAGTAAAATTATATCAGTACAAAATATGAAGACTGTATGATGTTAGGAAATCAAGATAATTCTAAAAGGTTTGCAGATGCCTATACTGACTGATGGCAATTGTTGCTGTTGTTTTGTTGTTATTGTTTGATAAAATGTACTTCATCTTTTATTCTGGTTTGATTAGTGAACCAGTTTCATGTATCTGATGGCCTTGTATTCAAGGCTTGAGGGCCTCAAGTATCCATATCAGAAGCAAAGACGATTCAGGTGTTGGTTCTCAAGGCTGTATGAGATGCACATTTATATGCAGAATTCACATAAACATTGTGCTCATTTAAGAATTCGATCAAGAAAAAACTCACATCTCATATTAGCATAACTCTGAGAGCAGATGAGCAGAGAACCAGTACCTTTTCCTCTTAATGTACTTGTGTAAGCAGAAGTTACCAGAGTTCTTTTTGAACATATCAAGGTTTACTGATCCACTGGGGCAATCAAAACAAGATTTAGTACCAGGAAGGTCAAGTAAACTAATTAATTAAACCTACCAAGCATGTGAAATGGTCTGAGCCAGAGGAACTGGTGGTTAGTATTTTTCAAATTGCTTAATCCATCCATTACATTCACATCATATTTAATTACAGGCACTGAAGTAAATTAATTATGCTTACAGATATAAATATTTTTTTAATGTTCTATTTGTTGTCTTTTAAATTATTTGCTATTGACCTCTAGTTCACCTGTTTCAGACGATCACTGTTCACTGCAATTCGAATATGCTGAAATGCAGATGGCAAGGGGGGGGGGGGGGGCAAAAAAAACCCAGAAGGAACGAGATTCCTTGAACTTCAGCAAAAGACCTGTATTACAAACCCATATCAAAACACATGGCCTTTGCAAGCTGCTAGAGCACAGAGCAGGACTAGCATTCTGCAAGGTCTTTCTACAGTGAGAACAGGTGTCTGCTCTCAGATATCAGCTAGCACAAAGGAATCAGCAAAGCAGTTGCACACAAAGTTCAGTTTAAATTCAACGAATCCTTCACTACAACAAATTTTGCATGGAAGAATGTAATACAGAACAAAACAACTATCAAATTTGGCATAATAGAAAAAACGATTTTTTGCTTCCCAAAACATGGTTCTGTTCACTGAAAAGACGAAAGAACACTGAATATTGTTTAGATTTTTTCCTACCATTAATCATGGTGGGAAATCTGAGCAGAATATTTGCAAAATCCACAACCTTGTCAGAGAAATTTCACAAAACCACCCTGACCTCTGCTTTTGAAGATTAATAAATTAAGTCTCACCCTTATTATGCCTTCAACTTTTTTTTCTCATCGTGAAATTGGCAGAGAGCCCCTGAGTACCACAGCATGCTGGGAGAGGCACGTCTAAATAAGCTCTGGCCTGATGCATTTAAATCACCCATAAGCACTGTAGAGTTGATTAAAAGACAGTAGCTGCAGGCAGATGTAGAGTACAGGAATGGCTAATGAAAGTCTAACACACTTGAACTTGGAAAAAAGTCAGTTGTATTTAACTCACAGTGCAGCCTCTCACTCTTCTGAGAGTTCAGATTACACTATAAGTAATTTGAAAATGTAATACCGTATCTGACTTTTGAATCTACAGCTTCAATGAAAAGAGGAAATCATATAGAAGAGTCACGACAAGAAATCATCTAGACATTTATGAGACCTTTATCAAGAAGTGTGTCCTTACTCAAAGACTTTAATTCAACTGATAAGTTTTCAGTTTGGACTTCCAGAACTTTTAACATCAGCAGAATGTGTAAGTGCATATATATATATATATATATATATATATATATATATATATATATATATATATATACACACATACTGTACATGTGTATATATATATATATATATATATATATATATATATATATATATATATATATGTATGTACATTATTGAGAGAGAGAAAGAGAGTGAGAGATATTAGAAATTGTAGTAAAGTACACAAAGTTTCCAGAGAAACATGACCTTTTGGACAGAGGTCCTTCATCAGCTGTGCAAGCAAAGTGCTTCTGAATTAATAGGAGGAGGAACTAGTTTACATATGAAAAAATAGATTTAAATCTATGGTGTTCAGAAGTTCCAGTAGTGTAGATCAGTTCTTTTTTTTTAATTTCCTAAAGTCATTGCTGCCCTAGCAACAACTGGTTATGCAAACAGATATGTCGTTTACAATGCCCATTAGTATTAAAATGCTTTGACACTGGAAATTACATATCCTTAATCCTTATGGTCCGAAGGTCTTCAACAAATCAATAAGCAAGTCTTCTCTTGGTTTCTCCAATATAAAGCTGATTACATTTCTTGCAAGTAATGCATTAGACAACTCCTGCTGTGCATGAGGATGAATGACAACAATTGATCCTTTTGTGGCAGTTATTTTAGTGATTGTATTAATACAATTACACATAGCACATCTAGATTGGTTGTAGGCTACAGTACCACAGTTGAAATCTGAATGGTCAGTCCCTCTTGACAATGATGTCTTTAATGTTTTTGTCTCGCTATGAGAGATTAGTGGAGGATCCTTAAAGGGGGACATGGTCTGCACATCATTCTAGAGGATCCTGTAGTGTTTAAGTATAATATTAGCCATTGTTTTATTTGTAGGATAAGTCAGCACCAAAGGAATTCTTGTTGTCTTAATGGCAGATTGTTTATGGCAGAGTGCGTCCACTCTCTGTGTAAAACACGGGCAAAAGCATCATCTGTGACTTCCTCAGGAAAAAAAACAGTTTTGAAAATTTTCACGCATTTCGATACTTTACTGGAGGAAGTCTTGGGAAGAATTGTATTGTAGAGAGGATTGAGAGTCTGAAGGTTAATAATGGATGGTGGTATTTAAACACACCGAATTCACTGAAACATACCAAAAGGTTATCCTAATGCCAGGATGTGCTGTATTCCTGTCATAGTACAGGCCCTGACTCCTCCCTTGGGGCGTGTCTGTGTGTGTGGATTCGTATGTCTATGTCTATGAATGTACTTCCATGTGCGTTTCATTGTATGTGGGTCTGTGTGTCTGTTATTCGAATCACATGTTTTTTGTCTTGTTGATGCAATGTGCTACACTCGTCACTTGTTGTTTTTTGTGTATTTAAGTGTCTCGTCCTCATTGTTTTGACTTGTATCATCGCATTAATTCGATATGTGTTTATTTAGAACTAAAGTGCTATAATACTGAAAGGACGATTCTGCTGCTCTCGTCTCAGCGTCCTGATCTCAGTCCAGCACGTTATAATTCCATGTGTATTCAAGAGCTGGTGGATATTGGAGAAAGAAGAAATTAACAGTTGGAGCTCTTCTAACGTGCATGTAGCAATACCAAAAATGTCATCAATGTATTTCAGAAATTAAGTATGAGAGAGAGAGAGAGATTAAAAATTGTAGTGAAGTACACAAAATTCACAACAGGTGTTTAATCCATGAATCGACCAATACATTTCCTGTTTCCTGGTAGAATTGGTATTTAAACAGTCTTCCTCATGATGCTGTTCACATTTTGACATCATGAGACCAAGACGACAACTCACAATTGATCTACAGTACCTCACCATTGCGAGGCTTCAAACAGGATGTTCTCAGATGGAAGTGGCCACTGAGCTTAGTGTCACCGAGTGTCAACGACAGGTTGCAACAGAGATACATAGAAACTGGAAGAGTCACAGAAAGGAATAGAAGTGGACGTCCTTTGGCCACATCCCACACTGATGGCCGCTTCATTGTGAAGTGCTCTGCAGAACCGGATGATGAATGCCACACAACTCCAGGTATATTTAAGGAAGGTGAGAGGCACGTGTCATGTCAGACCATTCAAAACCATTTACATCAGAGTGGTCTGTATGCTAGACATCCTGAAAGGGTACCTTACCACACTACCAGGCACAGGTGTCATTGTCTTGTATGGGCCAGGAAGCTTTTAGGCTGGATGAGGGACCAGTGAGCCTCAGTGCTGTTCACTGATGAAAATCGATTCACGCTGAGCAGAAATGATGGCCGCCAACGATGTTGGAGGCATCAGAGAGTGTGCTATGTATCGGCCACTGTTGTCACCAGACGAGCTTTTGATGGTGGTGGTGTTACAGTGTGGGCAGGTGTGTGTCCAGTCAATACAGAACTGCCCTACACTTTGTAAATGGTGCAGTGACAAGCCCATACTACTCGAATAACATCAATAATCCAGCCATTGAGCCTCTGCATGAACAAACCTATAGGATCAGCTGAGTCACCGTGTAGAGGCTCGTAACTCTGTACCCCAGAACGTCAATGACCTGAGGGCTGCCCTTCAAGAAGAGTGGGACGCCAAGCCTCAGCAGACAATAAGTTGACTTGTGAACCGCATGAAATGTCATTGTCAAACTGTAATTGATACTCAAGGGCATATGACAAGTTATTGAGACATTGACAATTTTTGTTGGGGTACACCCACCACTGTTGTTGTTTTGCTTCAATTTATTGTTTGAGATGAGGAGATCACCATTGTATCCTTATACTTACATCCCCACCATTGCATCCTTATACTTACATACACCACACAGAACCAACATGCAGTGTCTTGGTGAATTTAACTTATTATGAAACGTGTGTGTGATCTTAGAAGTTTATGCTGTAGTTATTATAGGTATTAAGAATAACTAATTAGAAACTGCATGATGGTTCTTTCATCACTTTCATGATTTAAACCACTGTAGCGTGAACTTTTCACGTCTTCCATAAATTTCACCCGAAAGCCAAATATCTCTAATTTTTTGTGAATACTATATGTGTGTGTGTGTATAAGACAATGTGAGTGTGTGCTGTCTAAAAGCACAGTCAGAATTCTTAAATCTGCCAAAATATGACTTACAAGTCTGCTTGTAGTTTAATGAATTGGTTCAAAAATGGTTGAGTCCCACAGCATAAACAAAACATTATTCAACATTGTATGAAAATTCATACTGGAGTCCTGTTGCAGTGGATTCACTTGAATACAATAAGGAAGCCAAGATCCGGTTTGCTGTGTTGCTTCACAGTAGATGTTAAAAATGTTTAGAGTGAAAACCATCTCTGTTCATTGTTCACTTCATAGTAGGGCACTAGGGTAAAGTGACATTGGTTTCACAAGCTTCTTGACGTACAGCCTTGGCCACCTGGTTGAGGCTTTGTGGTAGGATAAGTGAGCTTTGAAAGGGATTGAAGGGGAATTGGGAGGTAATGAGTGGCCAGAGTTGGGAAGCATTCAGTGATCCCATAAGATCACACTGATAAAAAAGGATTTCATTTATCTGACAAAGTATTGATTTATTTTCCTCTTCATATCCATGGCTATTCCTTACACTGTGTCTTACATTCTTTCACTGTAACTAATTCTGAAAGGCATAAATTCTTTAGTAAAGACCATTTTGACTGAACTATCTTTGTATTCAAAATAAAAACAGAACAACGAGGACGTATCCTCTTGCCTCAAAAATGAGAGAAGAGGTAACAATAAAATCCCCAGGGGAGGAGATGTCTGTCAGACCGTATCTATCTTTCTACCTCATTCAGTACCAGTGCCTTAGAAGAGATGACTGATCAATAAATGTGATTCTCATCTATACCTTCATTTAAAAAAAGACATTCAGAACCATTTTAAATAAGAACAAAAAATTCAAAGTGAAGTCATACCGTAACACTTAACACACTGAGGCAGAGTGTCTTTAGTCAAAGGGTAACACCAAAAGAAAATCAAAGGTCACACAGGCTACTAGAGACTAGTGAATAACCAGCATCTCTCAATCAGCTGTATGTAAATAGAAGAGGCAGTGACTCACAAGTGTTTGTGATGGTGACTTAAGCACATACAATTATTACAATGTAATATTTCATCCATGTGGGTGAAGCCATGACAGTATTTTCTTTAGTACGGCATTACTGTTACAGCTTTTTTATGTTATGTGTTTCTGTTATGCTTCACAATTTAATGTTAGCACAATGTAATGTGAGCACAATACTATTTATGAAAGCAGAATTAGCATTTAGAAACACTATTATGAAGATCAGATAACAGTATTGTTTTTGACACATTAAGAAATGCATTTACAACCCAAATTACATAAATGAGTGCAAATTGAATCACATAACTGTAGAATACAAATTTAAAGGGGACAAATCTACATTTGGAGCAATTGTGGTGATGAAAGAGACAGGTTTGTGATGCGCTCTCTCACATAAGGAAGAAGGCAAAAGATCAAACTTATTAAACTGTAGACTAACGAGAACTGGTATAGTTAAACAGGAATCTTCAATATATATATATATATAACTTCACACAACTACACTTCAAATTGGTAATGGTGGCATTATACTGCAATACTACATTTACAATCTACATCATAATAGGACAGAAAAGATAACCCCAGTTAAACCACTACATCTCCAAGGCTGAAAGAAGCAGCTAGCAAATGGTAAAAAAAATACTTTGTAAATCTCCACAGGATCTCTACTGTATATTCCTCAAAACCTTTCACATTGAAAACGTGTGATGGTGCAACTGCTATTTTAGACGAGAGCTCCTTTGTTTTTGTCTTTACAGGGTTACAATAAATATTAGCAGAGATTATAGAAACAGAATCCTATGTTTAAGACTAGTGAGTGAAGAGATATTGGTGGTAATAATAAACACAGTGAGATGGCACCATATGGATCAATAAGGAAACTAGTTGGTAATTGAGGCCTCCTTAGCTTGAGGATTAGGCTTTTGCAGGAATGGATTATAAGAATAAAGGGGTGAAAATAATGCACACAAGATCATTTTTCCACACATACTTGAATTAAAAGTCCAAAAATTTATGTTTGTCTCACTCTGTAATGACAGAAAGGGTCTTTAGCATACATCCAACTAGAAGCAGTATTGATCAGTTAATGAACTTGCTGCTTCAGCAGTCAGTAAAGCAGTGGGTGAGAGTAAGTGGAGGTATTGACAAGAGGAGGGCCATTGGGGCGGCTTAGGTAATTACTGTGGGAATGTTCTTAGAGCTGCTCCTTCTCTCAGTGGAAGGAAGAGCACGAGTTAGAAGATTCACTGCTAAATGGGATGTCAGCAAGCCTTGCCATAAAAGCTGCTGGTCTGACACCCCTGGTCTTATATTTCAAATCCTAATGAGTGGGAAGAAATTGGGGGAAGATAATTTTATATTTATCAACTGTTATTTATTTTTGCTGGGAAGTTGCTGTTTCAATGAACATTTATTTAAAGGTCTATGTAGTTAGTGCTCCACTTCCCTAGTGCTGCTCTGCTTTTAAAGGATAACTGCGAGTGTTTCAAGCCAGCACCTTTAGCTTGAGCGCAGAACGTAAGTGCAAATGATCAGTGGAATGGACAGATCTTTGGAGTGACCCGTGGCATTTTGCACTTTCCGTGTGTGTTGAACAAGCATTTGTCTTTGCTCGGTTTTAAAGACAAAGATGTGTAGAGCTAGAATACCAAAGTTGTTTGGAAATATGCTAAAAATAAAAACTCCAAAGCACATTGTTGTAAATGGCCAACAAACCTTCTTTTAGTAAACACATGAGTATTGTTGGGTATATTTGTGCATGAATTCACCTAAACGTGTTAGGTTATATTAGCAATGCCAAAGCTTGCCATAATGACTGAAAGATTTCATTTAATAATAAATGGCAACACTAATTCATTCATAAATGAATTAATTTCATATGGGTAACTTGCAACACTAGGTTTCATTCACTGTTAGTGACATTAAACATTTTGTGGGGAAAACAGCTGAAACAGAGCTGATAGCTAATCTGATATTATTGTAACTTTCATGGTCTTTACTGATATGCATGTGTTGAAATGCATGCTAGTATAACAAGTAGCCTCAGCTGAACCAAATGTAAACATAGCTGGTAGATAGTAATGCATGGAGCCAAAAACCTCTCATTTCCTTCATCTGATATGGTACCTTTTGAAAAGAATATTCACATTTCTGACTGTTTTTCCACCCTCACCATCTGGAATATAAAGTAGAACAAGTAGAAATATGACATTCAAGAAGTGGACCTGATTTCCACTTGGACAAACAGCAATGGAATATGGAGAACATACAGCACAGTCTTTCTCTTATAAGTTCAGTGGTTATATTCAGACAAGGAGGTCAAATAAATAAATATATTGATTATAATTCCCTGTAATCAGATTAGGAATTCCTATAATAGGAATTATAATTGGTAATTATTTGTAATCATAATAATATATTAATATGCTAATGGGCTCTTTTGTAGAAAACATCAAAGAAGACATTGAATTAGCGCTCGCAATGAACTATTTCAATTTTCAAGTATTTGGAAATCATTGTCTTTTAAGGAATATGATGATGCTCAGGTCAATAGTCCTTTTATGGGATTTTTTTTGATGGAATACAGACGTCCCTGGTCTTCGTAGAAAATACATGGATGGATGACAAATAAGTTAACATATACATTCATTTCTAAATCCTGATTATGATTATTTAGTATTTGACATGTTGCTGAAACATTTTCTCCTCCATCTCAGCCTGTGATATTCCAGACCACCAGCTGCCAGCCACAGGCCCTTGCCGTCACCGTTTTACAAGGTACAGTTCAAGCCTGTTAGCAGACCTGAAATGACTGATTAGAAGCACAAAAAGATCGTTATCATAGTGCCAGGTACTGAGGCAAGGATAAGCAAGATCCTCTTTTAAAATACCTTACAGCCATTTTCAATCGCCCTGCTCATTCATATTTTTACTTTCCTTAAATATATCTTTGAATGCTCCCATACCTAAATATAATTTGAGACAAATTACTCCACCGACATAGTGCACACATTTATTTAAATCTTATTCATATTGCCTGTACACCTCTTTTGAAACTGTGTTGCCGATCCTTTCTGCTTCATGTGCACTGATGCGTGAGCTTGAACGGTGCTGTGTATAGTATGATTTGCAAGTTACCTGCTACCCATGTGTGACTAATGACAGACACTGTATAAGAAAGCAAATAATTTTGCATTAAACCTTCTTCCTTTAGTGAGTCGTAACTGCTGCTGCATTCTTCTGGCCACATTTAGCAGAAACCTGACTACATGCAAGGTCTGACCTGCAATTAATGAGCACATGAGTTTGAAAGCCTATTGTGCTACTATTCAGTTCTGTGTTTTTTTGTCATCTGATGGTTCACCCTTTCTTGCACTCCTTCTTCCATCACTTGCAACACTAACGTTGAACCTCCTTGATGAATGAGCCTGAAGTCAGTAAATTCATCTTCAGCCTTCAATCTGAAGGATGGCTGAAAGAGCAAATGTCAACTTTTCCACCATGGGGAGCAATTCAAGCTGCCGTAGCCAACAGCTGATGAGTGCCTTTTAAAGAGTTATGACTCACATTAAATATAGACCATACAAGGCACAGAAAGCTTCTATGAATATGTAATCTTGCTGGGGGATTGGCAAATGAGCGGTTGTGGAGAAACTGGCAGGTGAAGCGATGCTGCTTAGAACTAGAGTTCAGACATAGAGGCGTTTCGCTCAGGTCACACAAGTTTATGTCTTCAGTCAAATCAACCATGTGCTTATTTATTAGTGAAACCTGGGCAAAGATTAATTTCATCTTAAGCATATTTGATTATGATGTAAAGACAAATTCACCTTTCAGCAAAAGAGCAGTGAACTACCAAGGCTGTGCTTTTCCTGAGATGAAGAGGAATTCATTGAGGACTTCACGGGTAAATTGAATGAATGTCTCTTAATGCTATTTCTCCTTATTTTTGCAATTAGTGACATCTTAGATATAGACTGCACCACCAATCAGACACCATTATTATTCAGACCTTTGGAATTTCTGAAAGGTCTAAAGAGGTAAAGCAGCACTATTTGGATCATTTACATTGGTATTGTAGGCATTTACCATGATACTAATATCTTTGATAACTTGGAGAAGGAAATCAATAAATACATCCGGACTGCATATTAGGAGGGATGAAGATATACTGTTGTGTAGCACATTGCTTTAAATCTCTGTTCAGTCACTGCCTACTCAGCACCAGCTCTGGAGAGAGCAACAAACTTCACAACTCATTCATTCCACATGTCTCTCTGGGAATTGTGAAGGGAGAGAAAGAGAGAGAAAAAGAGAGAAAAAGAGAGAGAGAGAGAGAGAGAGAGAGAGAGAACCAGTGAAGCTTTGAGGTACTTTAAAATATACCATATCTAAGAATTCCCCGATCAGGTTACATTTCTTGGTGAAGTGATTATACTCGCTGCACATACAGAATCTATATGCTGTATGGATATGCAAAATCTAACTAATGATTGGTATTGTTCAGCATGTGCTTAATGGTTTGCAAATTATGTTTTATACATGGATTTTATACATGAATATTTCACAACCGACACACAATCAAATCAAAGTAAAATGAAAGTTAGCATTGTGCTTGAAACAAATAATACAGAGCCTGCAACCTCTTAACTTTCCACCATATTCCTTTGACAGGCTATTGTCAAGGCTTTGCCTGAGCATTTTGGTAGTTGTGTTTTACAGCTGAGGGTTTTTTAATATATATATCAAGAACCAGAGTCGAGTACAGTAAGGAACCCACCTGCTAAATCAGGTAATTATTTCATTGGTTCAAATCAGGTGTGTTTGAGCAGAAAGTTCACGAATAGGTGCTGGATTCTAGAAGATCCCCTATTGTACAAGTAAAAGTGTTTTGCCGTTGTCTTGCTTATATTAGTACAATAGATGAGGTTTAGTGCAAACATGCATGACAGCTTCTTTACACTTCTGGAATAAATGTGCTTTTGCTGTCTTTTGTTAGATCATTGGGTCTGTTAAAGTCACATTTACTGTCATTACTGGATCCCACCCAAGCAGTATTATTTGAAATATCAGAATTTTTTAAAGCATGTGTATCCATATAACACAGTCTGAGAACCTCTTGCTCTGTATTAAGGATGCAGCGCTGAGATGTAGGGAAAAAAGGAGAGACATGAGTGCCAAGTTACAACATCTGTTGCTAAAGGTTGAGTGTCAGGTGTTAGAGGGAGGGTACCTGAACTAAAGGCATCCACTACTACGAAAACACCCAGGAATATCTCTTTAAAATCAAGTCAATTATAATTGATAATTATCTTTTTCAGATGTGAAGAGCCATTAGCTTGTTTTGGCGTGAAGATGAACTTTCCTGGTTTCAAGCTCTAATTAACTAGTTGGGGTCTAGTCACAAATGTGCTGTAATTCCTAGTCAATAAAACACAGTTGCCCATTCGTAAAATGACAGGTTAAAATTTGTACTTTTGTCTTATATTCATCTTTAATAATTTATGCCCATGATAAAATAAAACATAAAATAATTGAAATTGATTTGCTTTTGGATTGGCTAGGTACATATGTTCCAGAGATAAGAATCATTTCATTATTAAATCTGGAGAAGCATAGATCTGTAGTCTGTTTTTCCCTCTAGTTAATCATTTTTATTTAACCAACAACTATCATTACAGGAGTAGGAGCTCACGTAATTCTGTCATGAGGTTATTTCCAGCAACTCAAATGTGCTTGAATTAACTGCAAGTTGTTTCCAAAGTTCCTGTAAGAGGGTTCAAGGTGCTTTTCTTAGAATATTTAATTGTATTGAACTCCTGGTTCATTGCTAAAAAACTGCCACATAAAAAGCAAAATTAATGTTATGCTAGTTTGAATAGTTTATATATATATATATATATATATATATATATATATATATATATATATATATACACACACACATTTTGAGAAGCGCTTTGCTTGCACAGCTGATGAAGGACATCTGTGCAAAACATCCTGTTTCTCTGGAAACCTTGTGTGCACTTCAATTATGAAAATCTATAAATCTATAGAATCTAGTGTGTGTGTGTGTGTGTGTGTGTGTGATGTATAAAAGTCAAACGTTACAATATTTTTACATGCTTAAGCCCCATGTCCACACAGAGCAGAACCAAGCCCACTCTTAGTGTGACTGAAGCTGTGTGGAAACACTTGAACAGGGACAAAAACAACATGCATTCAAAATCAAAATCTCATTTTACTTTGACACCACTTTGGGGTTTAACCTGTTGTTTTAGGGATGACATGAATGTTGCACATGACTTGTGACTCACTTGGTATCTTGTGTTTAAGTCTTTTTTTGTATTTTAGTCAGTATTTGAGTCATGTTCTGTTTTTTTTAAATATGGTTTGGTTTATCTGACATAAATTGCTTTCCTTCCCATTCAAAAATGTATCAATAAGAAAACACTTTTGGGATTCAATAGTCAGTTGTAAATACAATTTACTACAATGTTGGAGCATGTTTTTCATTAGTCTTCAATGCTTTCTTAAACCCATAAGGTCAGCGGGTACACAGCATAGAGAAGGAGAACGGAAGGTGAGTGTATGTTTATGAATGCATTCATTTATCTATTTGCTCTTTCTGGCCTAGCTTTTTAATTTTGATCAAAGACAAAATACTTCAAAGTGTTCCTCTGAAATGTATCAGTTCAGTATTATTCATTGTAAGCCAATAAAGAAATGTCTGACCGAACATTGTTCTAAAACCATATTGGGTGTATGCAGAAATGCATATCAGAATATGTACTATACAGCATAATAGTGCTGTAGATCATTTTTGTGTACTAACTGCAATGTTACATCATGTGTTAATATCGTTCTCTCTGAAACATGAATAGAAGACTGATTTTGCATCTTTCATGAAGTTGTTTGGTTCTTATGAACTGTTCTGGTCAATATGCATTTGAGTGTGACTGGCAGACTCTGTGTGAAAGCCTCTACGCACTCTTGAAACACTGAGCTTTGACACACTTCTCCCATGGACTTGCGCAGAGCCCTCTGCAATGCAGGACTGCTAGAAGGTTCCAACTTCCCTGGCTAAAAATGTTAGATTTTGTACGAATTATACACTGGCATTGTGTGCACAACATACAATTTGTTATAGCGGTGTACCAGTGGCAGCATCTCTGATCAGTAACGTATGAATTATTGACCCTTCATGCCAAGCTTCCTTTAAAAGATACACAGCTATTGAAATGCTGTGAAAGTCTTATTCCCGTTGTACTGAGTCAAAGTGGGTTGTCCTGAGATATGGTTCCAGGTATAAATGTAATAGATCCTCATTATACTTTGACATAAGCCAGTGTAAATCTTTTTAACCAGATTTGCATACTGAGGTCATAGAAAAAGCAGGGGCATTTACATGTTGAAACCATGCTGTGCTGTAGATGCAGTGCAAACACACAGACCCTTATTTATCAGACTTTCATAGAAGTGAGCACAGATTGGAGTGCCACAAATGACATATGAACCACTCTACGACTCATTCATGAAGCTGTCATATGACATTCAAATGAGAAATGATTTGAATGCAGTTGATGAATCATCTTCAGTAGCATAGATACAAGTATGCGCATATCATCCTCTTATTTACATATCGTATGCATATGGCTCAGTTTACCTCTATGTATACAACATTTGCATGAAACAGATCCTGATATATGTGAGTTTTCAGTTACTGAGCAAATAAAAAATAAAACATTCAGCAGACTGCTATCACCACAGATGGGCACAAAAAGAAGTAAATCAAGAGGAAAGAAAAGAAATTCCACTGAAGCCGAGATAAAAAATACTGACATCTGAGGTCGTTGGAAGTGAAAATTCACTTTTGGTAGCCTAAAATTGGCACTAAAGGAGCAGAAAAAATCAGAATGAGGAACAAAACATTGGCTGGCAGCACTGAGCCTACTGACATGACACCCTCAAGAGCTTATCTGTTTTGACTTAGTAGTGAACTGAAAACCTGATTAGCAAATAATGACCCAAATTAAATTTTTTTTATCAATTAGACAATAATAACAATAATGACAATAATAATAAGAAGAAGTATGTTAATAATAATCATGTTAATAATAATAATCATCATACTTTTAAAATTTTGAGTAAAGATAAAACTTTAAATGATAAATTATGTTAATAAAAAACATCAAATGCACATATGTTAAGAATCATTTATTTCCCCAGTGCCAGGATTCACAGGTGTGCAGTTATTACCGTAGTTTGTTTGTTTTCCCAATAATTACTGATACTGATGATGACAATGATGGTTTAGCCAGAAATGAAGCATCTTTCGGGCATCTGAATTTTTCGCTCATTGAAATCGCATGGTCTCTGACCAATGTTTGATCCCACAGCTATAGCAACAACGAGAGATGAATAACGGTGTTTTCGTTGATGAGATTGAACAGTACACCCCTCTGATGAATAAGAGCACTGTCTAGAGTCAGCAGACACAGCAGCTGTGAAAGCAAACAGCCCATTATTTGAACACAGATACAGATGCTGTGTGTGGACCAACACTGGCACTTTTAACTGAGACAGAGAACTAAACAGAACATAATGCGTGGTTTGACGAGTACTCTGACTAAAGAAAGAATCGACAAGAAGAGCACTGTTACCCTGGGTCAAGTACAGGTCTTTTGAATGTTACTCAATTAATATGATGTTTTATACTTTTTTGAGGTTGAATACGTGCATCAAACAGATACTGGGCTTCGATCTTCAAACTTGACCTCCCATGCTGTTGACTGATGATGGAGGTCCAGCAATGATAGTTGTAATGAATGAATACGCCCCCGATCATCTGTTCATCACTGAGGAGCTGTCATTCACAGTGAAACATATTCATGCTTCAAAATGAAATGAGTGATCTAGCCCATGCACAGAGCGAGATCAAAGATATGCAAGCGTAGGTGTGTTTATACCAGCTTAAAAATAAGAGAGAAAAGCTCAGTTTGATATGTGTGACAGTAATGTCCACTTTAAGAGTGCAGATGTTATTAGAACATCCATTAAAGTGGTCATCTGCCACTCACAAAGTTCAGGAAAATCCATGATGTATCTCTGAACTGCAACTATTAGAACAAACAGAGCAAATAATTAGTTGTGATGAGCAAATTTCTCCATAGCACTGTTAAAGGATGTATAGCATCCTCTTGGAAATGACAACAGCTGTTACTGTATTTGTTGTTCCAAAGACACAAATGCAGTCTGTTAACATAAGAAAAAACCAAGCCAATATAAGATGGAAGCTGAGGGGGCATCCTGCCTGAAACATATTCAAGGAAAGATTTATATTCAGCTTCAAATAGAAATTAATAGCCAGCTACATGTACCGCAGATGGTAGAAAACAATAGCTTCTCATCTCTATCTCTGTCTCACCCTGCACCCCCCCCCCCGTCTCTGTTATGCAAAGATGAAAAACATTAACTGTCAAGAACAATACAGCTCATTTCTTGAGAGAATCTTTTAAGGATCGGTGCATCAACGTTTTTTAATTATCCTCTGCATGCGGTCATGTATGTTTGCTTGTGTACAGATACAAATAGGATTGAAGCTGTCCTGGGAAACAAATAACAAAACAACGAAAGCCGTTGCTCTGAAATGCTCTGTGTGTGTGAGAGAGAGAATGAGAGAGAGAATGAGAGAGAGAGAGAGAAGAGTAAAAGACTGTAAGACTGCTTTTTTTCGGACTTAGACAGCCCTGGTTCCAACTGCCTGCGGGTTAACAGTTCCTTTCCAGCAGAGTGTCAGCTGCAATACCAATCACACTCTCTTCTGTCCATCAGAACTTCATAACAAAACATGCACACACATGCATAAAAACTTGTTTGGGGGCAATAGAGAAAACTGGAAATATGTATTAGAAATGAAAAAGTCAATAGCTTATTCAGTAATTTACTTTAGGTCTGTAAGCATCTTTAAAATATAAAATAAAATAAGAAAACTTCTACCGTCAGGTTTGACCAAAGTCAAAGCGTACTTCCAGTCCATGGGCCTATAAAGTAACGCAACTTAATAAAGTAAAAAATGACTGATGTACAACATGATCTGCTGTGTTAGGAGGTTTGTTGATCTAATGTGTTGCCATTCATAAGCCTTTCATATCCAGATAAAGTATTCCCCAGAATTCTGTAGTCTAATGGAGCTAATCTGACATTCCGGAGATGAAAGAGGAAGAAGTCCAGCTATTTCTCCAGAAAGCTACTTCTCTAGAAACCAAGTTATGGCCAGTGTAGCAATTAAGACTTCTGAACAAAGCTTCACTGTATGAACTGTTCACCACACCTGAAAAACCTAAAGATATATTGAAATATATTTCAATATATTTTCAAGGTTCTTGTCTGGGATTAGTTTAATTCAAAGTGATCATGATGAACAACAGTTACTAAGGCGAGTGTATATTGTTATACTCATGATACACGAAATAATGAATAGTTCTCACCTTGATCTGAAGACGTTAGGAAGCTGCTATTGTGGCATTTGAACTGATTGTAAACCACACATGAGCAGAATAAATGCATTTAATTAATAAAGGGTTTGGTGCTCCAGGCTATCGTTTGCTGGCATTTAAAGGCTAGAAATTCTTCATAAATATTCATGGACATTTTTTTTAATCTACGCAAAAAATGAAGACGTGACCTCTTAACATTTGTTTTAGCAAACACCCAGCATTTATATAGTGTACTCTGAACAAAGAAAAAAGTGTTCCTAAATGTTGTTGCACTTATTGTTAGAAGCTCTGAATGAACACCATGTGCATGCAAATAAGTGGGTAATTAATTTCATTCAATTTAAAGATATCCACAAGTAATTTTTGCGAAGTCAAAAATGTTGTTAACCACCCTCTTCCCTCTATCTTCCCATGCCTCTATCAACATCTTATGGCAGTAGCATATTCTGTTCAAACCCTTATTCAGACCGTCACAAACCAGATGAAAATTGCTAGCATACTGTTATATAATACATGGAATCCCTTAAAACGGGGTGACTGAATAAAACTAGATCTTTCATAGCCAGTTACTTACAGGCCACACTGAATGTCTACATATATAGGAAGTTATTCATGTGAGTCCACTGAGCATATTATATGGTCAACTAATTGTAGGCCTACATAATGCTACATGTCATGTGAAATTAATGTTAAATACACACACGAGAATAGACCAAACGTCAAACCTAGGAGCTTAAATCCAAACTCCAGCTTCAACTTGGTCATATTCTTGTTAAGAGAGAAGAACCACAGAAACTGTTGCTGTCCAGCTGTGAGAGGTCACCTAGACCCACATCATCCTCTACATGTCAGAAAGCAGAGCAGTGCTACATGAAAGGGAATGTCCTGAGGAGCAGACAGTATCTTCCAAAATGAGTTCGATATTTTATGGTACAAACAGCTCTCTCTGTGTTAAAACTCCACAAGAATTTCCTGACAACAGTCTAATTACAGACCTTTGAAGGTGTGTTTACTTGACATTTGACATGCTTATAAATTTGCTATTTTTTTTAAAGCAAGGCAATACATCTTCAGAGTCATATGACAAAACTGACTGACAGTATCTCCTTTACAATGTGCAGCCTCAAAGGTGCCTGACCAGTTATCATTTAAAGCGCATTTCATGAAATCTGTCACGGTGACGCCCCGACCCCTCCCCTTGGGCGTGTGTTTGCGTTGTTGCGTCTGGGTCTGACCATGTATGTACTTCCGTGGGAGTGATGGGATGTGAGTGTGTTCATCGGTCTTACCTGTGGCTTGTCTCGTGCTCACATGGGTTTCGTGTATTTTGTCTATTTGATGTGCTACTACGCAGTGTGCTGTGCTCGTGTTTGTTTTGTGTGAGTAAATGTCTCGTGCTGGCTACCAAGCCCGCATTATAAATATCAATAAAAACGTGTCTCGAGGAAAGCAAGTATTCTCTGCATTCTGTCCGTTAACCTCGCGTTACAGAAAGACGAGCCGCTACACAGAATGCCAGGGTATGTGGGACAGGAAGAAGGCCAAGGGGGGAAAGAAGAAGGGTAAGCGCACACCTCCTCCTCGGCCTTCCCGCACGACCGCAGGTGGGAGTTCCACGACGCAGAGGGAGAGCAGAAGCTTCTTCCTCTGCACTGAGGACGATGTGGCCACGGCGGAGGAGCTGCATGACCGGATCGTCCAAGGTGCGTGGGATGAGGAGGAGAAAGGACTGGCGGGCTTCTACCGTGAGCTAGCGGACCAGGCGGTGCGCGCCCAACCCGACCAGTCAGCGAGGGACTCCTTCCCCTGCCTGAGGAATTGTCACACGACACGTTGAGTCCGATATACTTAAGCGCCTGGACCATGCGCCCTACCCCTCCCGAATATGAATTCGGGGAGGAAGACTCCGATGAAGCCAGCGGGGTACTCAGAAGCTACCGAGTACTACGGGGAAGCCAGCCCCCCGCCTTCGGTGCACTCGGAAGCTACCGAGTACTACGGGGAAGCCAGCCCCCCGCCATCGGTGTACTCGGAGGCTACTGGGTACTACGGGGAAGCCAGCCCCCCGCCATCGGTGTACTCGGAGGCTACCGAGTATTATGGGGAAGCCAGCCCCCGCCATCGGGGTACTCAGAAGCTACCGAGTACTACGGGGAAGCCAGCCCCCGCCTTTCGGTGCACTCGAAGCTACCGAGTACTACGGGGAAGCCAGCCCTCCGCCTTCGGGTGCTCGGAGGCTACCGAAGGTCACGGGAAGCCAGCCCTCCTCCATCGATGTACTCGGAGGAGAACGAGGACTATGAGGAGGCCAGCCCCTTTCCGCCTGTGTACGCCGGAGACCCCCCGAAAGTCAAGGGGGGAAGGAGGAAGAGGACTCGCAGCCGGTACACTCGGAGAATCCCGCGTACTACGGGAGGGAAGAGACCGAGTGGTACAGGGCAGGGGTAAGCCCTTCCTCTCCCAGGTTCACAGAGGAGGCAAACGGTTACGGGGGGGAGGATAGCGACAGCCTGACACCCTCGGAACACTTCTATGAGAAGCAGGAGGGTCAAGGAGAGCAGCCCTACCGACTGAAAGTCGCTACTCCACGCTGTCGGAGGAGCGCATGGAGTGCCCGAGGAGAACACGGGGAGGTCAACCTGAGGAGCTATCACTCCTCAGAAGAGGAGGAGATGGAGGTCCAAGCGGGAGGAGCCGTTAGCCCCCGACTGTGCCCAGCAAAGGGGCGGATCGCTCGCCAACTTCGGTCGGGAAGACGAGAGCGCCTCCCAAGCCCAAGAGCACAGAGGGCCCTCCTGTGGCGACAAAAGGAACTGTGCAAAACCCTAGGGGCGGAGCACAGTCTAGAAATCCCGGTGGGGGGAAAGAAAGGAAAACCACCGGGCGCCACATTGGCAACCCCAGGACTGCAGACCCCGCCGATCGCGGGGTCCCCGGGTTGAGTGCGTCTCCCAAGCCCAAGAGCACAAAGGGTCCTCCTGTGGCGAAAAAAAGGGACTGCGCAAAACCCTAGGGGCGGAGCACAGCCTAGAGATCCCGGTGGGGGAGAGAAAGGAAAACCACCGGGCGCCACAAGTGCAACCCCAGGACTGCAGACCCCGCCGATCGCGGGGTTCCCGCTGTTGAGACCGGTGGTCTCACTCATATCGGTGCCTGTGTTTTTGTCTGTCCCCGTGTTTCTCCCCAATCCATTTTTCCCTTTTGTACCATTGGTGTTGAATGTTCCTCTTTGTGTGTTTATGCAAGTCCCTGTTTTGTCTAATGTGTTTTCCCCGTCTTCCCAGGGAGGGCGTTCTGAGCGTTATCGCGGGGCGGAGCCGTCATGAGGAGTCGACCCCGCAGCTGAGGTTCCCGGCGGTCCCGGCCTGTCAGCAGATTGGGTCCGGGGCTTTATAGCTGCGCTGGGCAACCCGGGCGGTGGTTGCCCTTAGTGGGGGCTCTGTCACGGTGACGCCCCGGACCCCTCCCCTTGGGCGTGTGTTTGCGTTGTTCGCGTCTGGGTCTGACCATGTATGTACTTCCGTGGGAGTGATGGGATGTGAGTGTGTTCATCGGTCTCACCTGTGGCTTGTCTCGTTCTCACATGGGTTTCGTGTAGTTTGTCTATTTAATGTGCAAATACGCAGTGTCCTGTGCTCGTCTTTGTTTTGTGTGAGTAAATGTCTCGTGCTGGCTACCAAGCCCGCATTATAAATATCAATAAAAACGTGTCTCGAGGAAAGCAAGTATTCTCTGCATTCTGTCCGTTAACCTCGCGTTACAAAATCCATATAAATATTTCTGAAAGTCCACCTTTTAGCTACACAATCCGTCACTCAAAATAATTGGGATTAGTCACTCTTTGGTCCTATTTTTCTGCATGTAAACCTTTTACATTTACCGGACTTCAAATTATAATTAACAATTGTGTAAGAAAGAGCAAATTTTATTGCATACATTTTATTGCATAACCCAGCATTGGTCATGAAAATATGTGTAACAAAGTTTCTTAATGCTAAAACAGCCTGCTTTGTCAGAGGTTTACCGTTAAAGCTAACCTAATTCATGGTTTAACCTAGTAAATATGCATAGCAGATTGGATACTTTACAGGGAGCTAGTGCTAACAATCTATAAAACTATAGCTGGAGTACTGTGGTTAATGAGTACTCACCACATTTATAAGTGTTGTAATGGTATATAAAGAGCAGAGCTTCATGCTCAAAGTGACAGTTATTTGCATAATAGAATACAATTGGTTATATGTTGAAATGTGGGCGTGATTACAATGCATGATGTCATTGTACACATCCTGTAGTAAATAACAGAAATGCAGCATACAGAATATTATCTGGATGCTATTTAGAGAGAGGGAGAGAGAGTGCAAGCTCTACGGAGAGACTTCTCCTAACCTCCTCAGTCTGCTAGCTCCTCAGTCCACTCCAAATCTTCTCCAAAAATCCCCCCCCCCCAAGGCTCAGACTTCGCTCACTCATATCTTGACCAAGAACACGGTTTGCCACCACCATCCAAACAAAACAACCCACATACTGCTCTGACCCACACCGTAGCACATCAGGTATCACAGCCACAGGGATTCACAGCTGGTAGGTAAGTGATTTACAGTCCTGAATAACCACTCACCATTCGTAGTGGGGCAGGACCAAAGTGACCATTGTGACATCACCACCCTTATCTCTATGAGGCCACAGATGTGCATAACTGTGGGGATGTTTGTCTTCATAGATCAGAGTTTGGCCTACAAACATAAATCTTTAGATAATCCAGAGAAATAGTAAAAGCCCACTAATAGCTTTTCCCACTGGCCAACATTCAAATAAATATTTTTTTAAGGAAATTAGTGTTCCTAAACTTATTTTATTTACAGTAACTGTTTATTCTTAAATTCAAATGATCACTGCTTGTTGGCTTGCTTGCTTTTTATTTGTTTGTTGTCTTTACTGGTTTGAGAACTTTAGGGGAACGTGGGCCAAAAACACTGTGTCAGGGATCAAGACCACAAATGATTCTTGGAAATGTTTTTGCTTCATTTACAAAAATTAAAACTAGAAGTACAGTATATGTTGATCAGACAAGTAAAGCTCATCAAACTTTACTGAAATGGTACTTTAGTCCACCATTGTCAGGTGTTTACCAAACGATCAGATGAAGTGAAACGACTTTTATAGCAAACTAAAAATGAAAGAATCATCATCTTGTGGTCAACAAAGAAGGATTTGTAAAGAAACTGAGCTACTCTTCTTCACTTTGCCACTTTCACTTTTCTCATCTTCACATTCCTATGCCAGACAGGAGAACAGTGTTGGACAAAAGTTCAGTTCAGAGACTCCTCGGACAAGCTATATATTAGCATTCTGAAGAGCTCCTGCGTGGTCTTCTTTAAGTAAGGCAGCGGTATTAGCATGCACCGAAGTAGAGCTAGATGGACTTTTGTCTGCTGTTTTGTTAAAAGAGACACAAAATGTGTGCCAGACATGTTGGAGGTACAACAGGTGCGCATGGAGATGCTTTGGAGCAGACATCTTCAGACATCAGATGAATGAAGTTGCGTCTGCTGAAGCTAAATCAACAGTTGTGGAGCTGAATCCAAAACTTATCAAGATTATGGATGCTGCAGAGATTTCTAATGAATTAAAAGACAGAAGGGAAGAGTACTAATGAAGTGATCGCCCACTGTGAAGAGCTTGGCTTCCTAATGTAAGTTGTTAGGCCTTTGATCCTCACTGCATGTTAGGAGGATTAGAACAGTTAATGTTCTCATTATGAAGGGAGAACACCTTCAGACATTTTAGAGGTTTCAGAACCAGGTCTACAAAGAACCATTAAACGTTTCCCAAAGAAAATATCTACTTTAGATGCTGCTATTCAAATCACCCAATTAAGTTAATCAGAATCAAAATTAGAAACTATATAGCTTTATTGGCCAATTATGTTTACACATATATGAAATGTGTCTTTGGTTGCACTGTAGTTTCCAATACACAAAACTTGAAATCACATAACCACCAATTCCTAAGTCTTTCTTGCATGCCTGCAGTTACATGGAAACACATCCTTTGGTAGATATTCACACATGCAAGCATTCAAATAATTTAAATATCTATCAATTTTGAGCATTTGTATACACGTGTTGTAAATCACAGAACTACAGTAGTCAGATAAGTTACAGATACAGAATTAACCACAGTAATGCAAGGTGACCACATCACACAAAACACGTTTGTCCTTTAATGATGATTCATAAGATCAATGACATGAGTGACGACAGTTTCGTGTAGTTGAGTCCATATCAGACTTAAGTGCCTTAGAGGAGGATTTGGAATAAGTGATGGCCATGGTGTGAGAGGTCAGTAATGATTTTGTGCGCCAACTTTCTAGTTCTGCTGGTATACACGTGCATTGTGTTTGAGTAGGTCATGTGTAGTGCACCAGAATGTTATGGAGGGTGTGTCAGAGAGCAATCAGGAGGTGGCAGATGCATTCGCTGAGAAGAGCGAGATTTAAAGGGGCAAATCCATTATCAGAGTCCTAAGAACTGTCCGAAGTCAGTTTACCAATATGTAGAGCAGCCCAAGATGCGGTGAACAGAAAAGATAATAAACAACATGCTAGCAAAAAGACAGGCTATGGATAATAACACCAATACGAATTAAACGAACAATGCACACACCACTGAGGCTGTAGAAACAATAATAATGAGGCCATGTGCAAACACAAAGGCTAACAAATACAAGAAGTTACTTACAATGTTACAATGAAATAATGACTGGCAAACACAAGGCAGAAACACAAGGTATATATACACAGGCTAATAAGAGGACAAACCAGGAACACGTGATGATAATAACGAAGGGTGGAGAACTAAACCAAGGGCCATAAAAACTAGAATCAAACCAACAAAGCACATGGAATAACAAAAACACAGGTGAGAGTGACAAGTGGGGGAGGAGACATGCATGACAGATAGTGATGACTGACTGTAATCATTATGCTGAACTAGAACAGAAGCTTTTGGGACATGATGGACATTTTCAGTTGTCAGTGGAGATACATCCTTCGCCACAGGAAATTTTATTAAATAAAATATGGGGTGGGGGGTGGGGTGGGGTTATGGAGTTCTTGTTGGTGCCCCAACATGGCTGTGTATGATGGTAAAGGGGGTTCAGGGCGGAGATGGGGATCCTGTGAGGGTTTGTGTCCAACTAAAAGCTGGACAAACAAACACTGAGCTTTGTGTTTTTTTGTTTTTAGGGGTTTATTTGTTTGTTTGTTTTTTGCTGAGCTAAAGTCTAAGAATGGAATTACTGACGTGGGTAGAACTTCATCCCGAATCACTGATGCAATGTCAAGGAAGGGAAGAGTAGTCACTGCTTTTACGGTCTACAGCGTTTGGCAGATGCTCTAACCCAGGGCACCTTACATGTTTATCAGCTTAACTGTATGTGTGTTCGCTTAGGAATTAAACCAATGATCTGTGTGCTGTTAGCACCGTGGTTGCTACATAAAATTCCAAAAGCATGAAGGGCTGAGAGGCCTGCAGGCTCATTTCAAAATTTGTCCTTAAGTGAGTCTATGCATTATCCCAAGATGACACATTTTTGTACAATATGTTACATCAGAATCAGAATCTCAGAGAAATGAAATCGATTAACTTGTGGACTGAAAATCCAGACTTCCTGAAGGCAAATGCAGCAATGAGACTGGGAAGAGTTTTGTAAGACCAGATGTTAACTTACTGTGTTAAAGAAGTCCAAACTTCTAACCACACTGGATACATGTAGACTCTGACAGATGCAACCTTCAGATTTATTGATCCCCTATTGTCTCACCAGTAACATGTCCAAATGTTGAAATATACAGACAGAGAGAGGGAAAGAAAATAAGAGAAAAAGAGGGAAACTATCATTCGTTTACATTTCAGTCTTTAAATGCTACCATTAAATATTTGGAGGCCTGCCAGGAACATGTAGCATGAAAACAACTATTGCCATTGCTCTTTAACTGTGTGCGTGTATGTGTATGTGTGTGCGTGTACGTGTGTGTGTGTGTGTGTATGAGAGAGAGAGAAAGAGAGAGAGAGAGAGAGAGAGAGAGAGAGAGAGAGAGAGAGAGAGAGAGAGAAAGACAGATTGAGTGACTAAGAGTAAGAGAGAGATTTCAATGTTACATTTGCAGCCAAGCATGTAGTTCATTTAGGTACAAAAATTCAAATCAGGATTTGAATTCAAATACGTGATACTGAAACTGCCTGTTTCACAGCCAATGTCATACAGCACTCCAACACATTATATACTAATAAATGTCTGCTACTGCTGTAATGTTACAAGACAGTGCTAAATCAAAGCAGTGATGCAATACTCTGAACATCTCCATCATGGTAATGTAATTTAAGCATGAGAGGATAATCACAATTATCCACTAGAAAATAAATCACTTCTTTCTGCTATTGCAATCTTGTTTTTGAATACATAATAAAAGAGACAATGACATTAAGCACATGTGAAAAAGCCCAGTTGAGAGTGTGTAATTATGCTCTGTATTAGCTCATAATGCAGCACAAAAGGCCCGATTTTGTCCTACTGCAAGTGTCAGAAAATCCCTAATCACTTAGTGCACTGTAATCAAACCGTTTATTCCTAATAAAAAACTCATATTTTCCTTCTTTTCATTTACTGAAGTGTTACAATATATATGCTTGTTCTATATAAATGATAGTGTGGTATAAACGCTAATTACAGTTCTGGCGCTGCTTCTAAATTCATTTAACTTAAACAAGTATATAAATAGCACTGCCAAACTGAATGGCATTTCAGAGATGATAAAAAGGAGATTGTGATATTCCACTTTCCATGGAGAAGCCTGTGCTAGCTTCATCAAGAGAGAGGGGAAACAACTGAGGGTGGGACCTGTTCACAAGACTCCAGGCCGGTTTAGACCCATTTGCAGTTAGTTTTATATTTACTTATTACAGAATATTTCTGATGAATCTCATAATGTTTTAAATAGAACTAGAAAGAGCCAATGAGGATGAATTAGGGAGAAATGCTGTGGATGTTGATAATGTCTGACTCCCAGGGCACATGAGTGTTATTGCAGTGTTTCTGCTGTTAAGAAGGCAGCTCTCATTTCCAGAGGTGAAATGGGATCAGACGTGACCCACCATGCTGCTCTTTAGACAGTTCGACAGCTCTCATTAGACAGTCCCTCCCCTTTATGGTTTATGGTTTAACAGTAAAAGACAAGGGCTGGAAAGAGGACAGATTCACCACCTAACCCTTGTATTTGCAAAGCTCAGCCAAACAAAGTTACTCAAACCAAGCAAATCACAGCACAAGCAAAGGACCAAACCCATGTAATACCGTTTAACCAATTAGACAGCCTGAGGTGCGAGGCAAATATAAGCCACAATGGAAAATAAAAATCTAGATCAAATGTAGACAGCATAGGTGTCATCTATGCTGAGGATGCTGGGAACATGTGCTCACCACTTTCTCGAATGGCTGTCTCATTTGTTCAAATCCTTTTTTGAAAGTGTACTTTGAAAATATTTTATATAACAGTTTACTTCATACCTGTCGACAGTCTGTGAGAACAACACTAAGATCGTGCTGTGGAAACGTGTATTTGTTCAGCCTTTAATATGATATGTAAGCAATGGTTGTTACTGCACGTGAGCTCTGTGAAAAAGACATTTTTTTTTTATATATAAAGCAATTGTTTGACAAATATATACTTTCTGTTTTGATCAACATCAATAAGCACATGAACCTTTCATGAAAATCTTCAGTGTGACTTCTCTTGACCGTTAATTCCTGAGTATGTGATTTCTAAATGGACCTTGAATTTGAGGGGCAGCTGAACCGGACTCAACACACTGTACTGTCCCCACCACATTTCACAGCCTTATGCCTGTGGTATAAAATGTGTATCCAGAAAATTATTCAAATAAAAAGTTCTCCATAATCTGATGTTCATGCCATTATGTTTTTATTTACAGAATAAAGAAATCAACTGGAGTTTGCATCAGATCAAACTCGTCTGTTTTCCATGAGAGGAGGTTTGGTGCTATGGACAGATGGTTGGGGACCTGACAGGCTCTGCAGGTATAACCGGGTTATATGGTTTGAAAAGATATCACACAACAGATGCGAAATATCAACACTATGTGTGTCTCTCAGGATTTGATACGATTGCCCAGAAAAAAAAGGCTATGAAACCTTAACAATGATGAAACCTGGAACTCAAAATATTATTTTTATGATAAAATCCCACAGATTTTTTTGCACAAGTACAACTCTATTTGTCAAACCCCCCCAAATTTGTTTGTGTATGTGTGTGTGTGTGTTTGTGTTTTGCATCAGCCAATCTTACCAAGGTATCAGGAGGTTGCAAAATGGGTTGCACTCTCTGCAAATATTTCCTGCTTGCCATGAACAAATTTCTCCTTGGGAGATAAGCTATTATAATTACACAGATTAATCTTGTGTTACCCAGCTGCTCCAAAATCAGTTTGTCATGGTCACCCGGGATTTTTTCTATTCCATCCAGCAGAGGCTTCTGCTGCAGCAGGGCAGTGTTCTCTCCAGACGTCCCAGAGATTGAGTGTCTCCTGCCAGACTTCGGTCTGAAGGTGAAGTGTGTGAGTTAGTGGGGGGTGTTAAAGCACTGAGATGAGTGCCCATTTGTGTCCATGCCAAAAGAGGTGAGTGAGCACAGGCCGTAACTCACATCAGTTCATCAATATGTAATTGACTGGCGTCCGTTCAGGTCCTCCTGACTATGGGCCGTGGGCAGAAAGCCCTCCTGCTCATCAGTGAGGGACTCAGCGAGTGCTTTCAGTGCCAAGTTCACTGCTTTGTATGGACGAAAACACTTGTCCTTTCACCACAATTGTGGCAACAGCTGCATTCAGTGTACATGCTGATTGTTTCCACGCCACCTCTTTCCCAGTGTCTGGGACTTTGTTAGAACAATCATAAAACGAAAGGACATTATATTTGGCTAGGAAATGACAGTGGTGCAAAGGGACCACCCCAAAAATAAGCATGAGCTATGTTTTAATAGCTGTTCTTTTGGTATAAAGAATAGAGGAATATACATGGCATTGTTTAAACGGTTCTGGGATCTCACAATATTAAAGTGGTGCTGGTTATATAACAAATGTCAAAGAAGAAAACAGAATAAACTCGTGGGAGTGGGAGTGAGGTCAGACATAACCACTGTTGCTCTGTTCATTTAAACAATTTGCATTTGATTTCTGGTTCTCTACTAGTTCGTTTTGAGGCTGGTTTCTTAGTGGAGCATTTATTGCTTAGCCAGGTAATTTTAAGCTTAACTCTAACCCTGCAATTATTTTCTGTCTCATGACAGTGTATATTTTTTACCATCAGGGCAGATTAAGTTTAGGATAACAGATCATAAACAGGCCTTGGCCCAATTAGCTGTCAGATTCCCTGATGTCCTAAGCATTATGACGCATATTTCCTCATACCTTGGCATTTGTCCTTTGTCATTCTAAATGCTATAGCCCTCTATGCATTAGTCACATTTATTTATTATATGTTCCACTAAAAAGCTTGCTACAAATGTCACACTGTTCTGTGCATGTGTCTGAGCATTAATCCTGTATAACCGGAAAAAACAAAAGTTAACCAACGTCACAACACAAGTTAAAAGTGGTTGCATTTGTTTTTTGGGTTTTGTAAAGCTAAAACCTGACCAGGAACCCTGGCTTAGTTGAATACGCTTCCTGAGACTTTAGAGGGGTACGCAATTAAGCAAGCTCCACATAGTTAGGGCTTTCTGAGCAAAGCTAGATTTGCTGAATGAATCATTTATAGTCAGGCCTCATCAATGTTTGAAAAGCAGATTCAGTTAAGTCAGCTCAGGCTTTAGCCCTGCACGCTGATGTTCTGGAGGCAGAAAAACGCTTCTGTGGTCTGCATCCCTAGCAGCTGTGGCGCTCCGGACCCTTGTGATTGGCTCCGCCGGCCTCTGCAGTTTCTCCGGCTGCAGACACAGATCTGGCTTTCCTGGCCATTACTGCTGCAGTTGGTCCAGCTGCCCCTTCTGTTCCTTGGCTCTCTGACCACCACTTTTCCAGTATCTGCTGACCACCCTCCCCTCTCCCCCCTCCCTCCCCCCTCCCACCTTTCAAGCTTCCAGCTACAGTTCAGTTCTGGTCCCAGTCCCGGTGAAAAGTGGACCTGGCAGAGGAGGGTCCGACGTCGTCTCCAGCCCAGTTAACTTTCTCCCCTGCTCTCTTTTTTTGTGCTCCAGGTCCTGCTGCGACTGCCGCCTCTGCTCCAGTGGCCACAGATGCCATAGGCTCCTGGTTCCCACATTCGTGCGGCTGTACTGTCTTAGCTCTGCTTCAAGGTGACTCCGCCGCTCGATTCTGGCTGGCCTCAGCTAAGCTCGGCCAGCCCGTGATCCTCCTCCTTCAGCCTCCGTCAGCTGAGCTCCCCCTGGCCCATCCATGCTCCAGATGTTCGTGAGAGCGCCCGTCTGCTGGACAACACTGCCCAGTCTGTGTATGAGTACGATCTACAGGGAGCCAACTACTCCAATGTGCTGTATGTGGAAATGTTCATCAAGGGGATGGTGGTGTATGGGTCACAATCCCATCATTATTACCTGAAGTTACACCAGCTCAAACATAAGGTTACACATATTACTAATTCATAACTGCCTGAGAAGTAGTTTTTAATGTGAGATATATAGATATCGATGTGCACCTATCCATAAGCAGATACAAGTACCAATGACAACTAATAGTAACACAAACTAAACAAAAACAGCATAATTAGTGTGTTTACAGATCTATTTACAGACAAGGCTACCTATTAAATGTTAAATTGCAGCCTGCCACATTAACCACATTAACCATTGATCCTGTTGATTGAATATGAATTTGTTAGTCATGTAACAATTAATGTTTTTAATTTTTTAATTAATTAAACAAACTTAATGGCAGTTTTTTTATTAGCTTAGACATCACTTAAAGTACATATTAGTGGTTTAACAGAATGTAGGAAAATTACCACAGACTAGTGGTAATCAGTAAGGACTTTACACACAAACCTAATGACAAGCTTTCTGGCTAAGCCAGCTAAGGCCAGCGTGGTTTTCTGCAGCTCTAGCTGTACTCTGACCGCCACTCTCTCATTATTCACTACTCTCAACACTCCTGTCTTCTGTTCATAATGTTACCCCTCATCCTCTACAAAGTTTTGCAGGCGATCCTGAACTATGCTTCTAGTTCTACATGCTCCTTGTTTCCTCATTCCCACATTTCCTGTGGTCTTCTGCTTCAGAACCCAAGTACCCCGTGTCCTGGTTTCTGATCAGGAGCTTGCCTGTGATACTCATGTATTTCAACCTCTACTGCCCGTTATGGCCAAGACTTTCAGAAATGCCCGAACAAAGTCCATCAAGTCTATCCTTCTGCTTCGTCTGGTTCTCGTCTGTTACAGCAGTAAAAAGAAATACCAAAGAGGACATTTCTGGTGACTGGGAGGCCAGATACAAAGTCATTATTTAACAGCACTTAGCAAGAGTCAAGAGAAATTGTAACATTGCCGTTCCTGGGCCGTACTAACCTAGCAGCTTGTTTAAAAGCTAAATAGTACAAAAAATATACTTACATGAAACATTTGAACACACCCCTCAACACTTCAAAGACTTACAGAAAACTGGGCCTACTGCTTGAAGCTTTTCTATCAGGATTTGAACTCAGAACCTTCAGAAAGCTTAGAGGATTCTTTTTCTTTTTAGAACAAAGCAAGAAACATTTTATGCATGTTAATTACATGCATTGAAAGAATTCCCACATCTGCATTTGATGAAATTTTAGCATGGCATATCTTTGTCGCTGAAATTGCTGCAGCATCCATACATCACAGAACATCCTAAAATTCATTGCATTGTCAATGTACATTTGGAGAAATAGCTTATGTGGTGAGATATTTTTGTTTGCAAGTAATATAACCTCTCAAAAAATAACATCAGCATTCCATGTATCAGTGCCATCAAAGCAGATGAGAAAGTTTCGCTGATGATATACTCCTTTTATAAAAAAATGTATCTTTTAATGTTTGGATTTTGCTTATTATTTTAGTTAATATGTTAATATGAGCAGTGGTGTCTATATAAGAAGTAAACAATAAAGGAATAAAATAGCCAGCAGGTACAGCAGACAGTAAATGTGTGCAGTGTTGTTTAGGCTGTAGACTCTGGCATCAGTGGTAGAAGGGTAGAAGTGCTAGCATCTGTTCCAGTCCCAAAGGAGTTTTGTGAATGTTTGCAGTGACAGACTACAGCATTTCAGTATGTGTTGGAGATAATAGGCGAACCAAGGGAATAATTCCCCCACCACATACACACACACACAATTCAGAATCAAAAATAATGATTTACCTGAAGCCATTAGGAGATCGTTAGAGTCCATTTTACAAGATACTTGATAATGGATGTAAAACGGAAGAACTAATGTGCACCAAAAGCGCTGGCTTAGGAATACTCTAGAGGACAATTACATGTTAGCTTTGCAAGAGAGGAAAAGAAAGACTTATTATTAGGGCCTAAGGTCTGTCTGTTACTCAACAGAGTAAATGTAAACTGGTGAAGAGGTTTAGGAATCTACCGTATAAACTGATCACTTGGACATTACGATGCAAAAAGTATTTTAAGCCCTTATCAGCAGTTGGTGCAAATCCTTTGCTTGTTGTTTGATTATTTGTTTGTTGGGGGGGGGTCATGGCAACAAGAGACAAACAAAAAACAACCATCAAAGAGCATGTTCTTTACGGGTTATGGGACTGCTTCAACTGTTGCTGACCTTTTAAAGCTAAGGATTGTTGCCAGGCATCACTAAAGTGTTTGGGAAAAATGCTCTTGAGCAGATGATAAAGGAACTACATGCATATAAAAATAGAAAATACTTTCCATTCAAAATCAAGATGACAGAAACAGCAGCAGCATTCATCCTTGTGAACTTTTCTCCTAATTAAGGAGATCTGTCTTAATTGCAGTTCAAGCGGCACGAGAATGCTGGAAGGCACGGTGTTGAAAAATGGTTGACTAAGAGAGTAAAACTGAGTAATAGTGAGCAAGAACTACGCATTTCCTACAATTACCCAACCAAAAATAATCATATAATTATATGGAATTGGAATATTATGGACATAGAAAGAAGTCAAATCTGTGTTTATATGCCAATAAAGGAAGAGAAAGTGGATATGTGTGTGAAAAAACACACACACACACCCTGGGACAGCAACATGTAAAATGGCTAGCTGCAGCACACACATGAGCCCAGAATGTCAGAGTATATAAGGAAGCTGTTTTAAACAGGCTGTATCAGAAGAACAGAGTTGTAGGTAAGTGATGTAACACGAGCAGACCAATCTCACAAACACGGGAGTAACCAGTAGGGACCACAGGCCCAATAACGTCTGTTCTATAAATGATGGAGTTCATACATGATACTTTCAGAGAGCTGCCTGATGCAACCTCACTGCAAATATATCAGATCACTGGATGCATGAGAGCAAAATCCCTGGCCCAGTTTCCCAAACGCATCAACATGATCTTAACTCTACAAGAACGTGATCTTCATGCCCAGCTTTATTTGAGTCTAGTCTGTCCAAACTCTAGCTAGGGCTCAGTTTAAATATGCAGAGTTTGTGGTAATCCTAAAATAATCTCCTGGGAAACCAGACCCTTGTGTAATGGAATACACGGCATGTGAAATATTTTATTTATTTATTTAGCATTTATTTATTTATTTATTTATTTAACTATCGTGTGCATCCAGATACCCAGCAGATGTCCACTGAGAGTTGAGCACAGATGTAACACAGTGGTAAGACTCAAAAATGGGAGGCAAGACGTGTGAGTAAGCGCCCGTGATGATCACTAATAATAAAGTGGCACACGCAAACAGAAAAGAACGAGCTGGCTTGAAGACTGGGGCTAAGACGGGTCTGCACGTTATTGCACAAGTGAGATTTGTGGAAACACGGGGGATTTTATGGGCAGTGATTACATAGCATTAAGGAAAGGCAGAGGAGGAGGCCATGGTCATGGCAACCGTCAAATGACAAGGTGTTGTGCATTAAGGTGAGGTGGGCTTAGGCACCAGTGCCATAGACATGGCAACCGTGACAGCACAAAGGCATGCACACACACTCGCACCACTGCTGAATCCAGTCGGGCCCCTGGTAACATGTAAGCTATGAAAAGGAGTAGAGATGATGAGACAAGCAGCATGCAGAAATGACTAAGATTACACGCACTTGTTAGGGGATCTAGGCCTTTGCTTAAGAGACATGAACGCTTTTATGTATTTCATTTGTATTTATTTGTTAGCCAATGACATTCATGAAAACCACACTGTGTGTATACATGCTTATATAGTTATCTCAAATAACACTACAATAGAATACTAACAGCTATGCACCAGTGTTCTTTTTTTATCTCTCCACAGAGTTCAAAGTAGACACCTTTATTAAAATTATCTATATATTATCTGGAAATATCTATAATCTATATTCAATCTTTTCCTTAAAACATGAGTAGCAAAGACATAACGAGTAGCAAAAGAAACATGTCAGTGAAGGCTATTAAAAGGCATTTTCATCAACTGTTGTTGGAGTTTCATAACAATGATGCAACCTTGAACGCAAGTCCAAATACAACTTCTGCTCATATACCAAAGAATACCCTGGTCATAGTGGCAGGATGTCTGGTCCCATAATACTGTACTTTAGTCAATTCTCTGCAAGCATTTCCCCATGGTGTTGATAGTATGATCACAGGAACCACCACACCAACCTTTATGCAGAGGAACGCTGAGGAACGGAAGTGGTGCTGAAAAACGGTGTCTTTAGCTAGTCTTGCGCAAGGATGTGGCTTCTGCATGATAAAGAACAGCAAGTGACCGTGAGTGAAAGGAAAGGGGTGGCCGAGCAGCATTGCACTGCAAGGAAGTGTGATATGTTTGTGTGGGCGATAGAAGATCAACCAAAAGCACTGAATGGGTTGTTGACAATAACTATCTGAAGAATGCCGAGCAAATGCATTGCACACAGGTTTATTAGCGGACAGCTGTAATAATTAGGAGCATATTGTGAAATGTTAGTTGTGCATTTGCATTTACTAGATTTCCAGTATGAATCACTAAATATTCAGCACTGCTTTATTGATCAAATCTGTGGCACTGACATTCTTTCTCAAAAATCTCTTTCAGCTTGGTATGATGTCCATTCCATCTTGTGTATTACTCACATGAATACAGGCAATGGATTATGGAATGTGAATCAAGACCTGCTTTAGCCTATACAGCCTTACTGAAAGGAGACACAAAATGTGTTCTTTAGAAATTAAAGACTTCCAGTGCATGTTACTTCATGAAAACTGAAAAGAAAAACAGAAAAAGTACATCCTCACACCAATTTTGAAGGGCAGAACCTCTTTGCAAAAAGAATGAAAGAATTCAAAAGTGTTTTCGTACTCTTTTCTGAAAACTGAATGTGTTCAAATTATAAATTTAATCAGATGTTTATTTAGTAATGAAGGAAATTGTCAGTGCTTCTACCAAGGAGGTAACAACAGAGAGACTGATTAAAATGATTAATGATTTTTACTCATGCAATTTTGAATGTGTTATTGAGTGGTGAGCCACAACCCCAAAGTTTTGGCCCTTGAATGAAAACACAGAGGTACAGTCATGTGTTTGGGACCTTCCTGTGGTCCAGTACTAACCAGTCCAAGGCACTGCTGGTCTAAGACTCACAGAGAGAGTGACGGAGAAGCTGTGACCTGGTTTCATACTCTCCTCCAGGCATGTACTTATGAAAATTATAGTTTGCATTTTCTTTCTCAGCATAGTAATCACTGTATAATTGTTTTATGGTTGTCTCAGACCAGAGATGGGCAATCTAAATAAATTAATAAATAAAATTAATAAATGAAATAAGCACAATAAATAAACAAATATTACACAGATTTGACTGGAAGAAAAGCAATCATGAAGGACCAAGCCACCGTTCCTTACCACTGATAAGAGGTTAATCAAAGGTGCAAAGGTATCCTGGTAACTACAGCAATCCACAGTAAACAACGTCTGCTAACGTTTACAGTGTCTGTCAATGCAGAATTCAGCTTCAGTAAATAAGAATCATCCGTATTACTCTGAAAGACTGCAGAAGTTTAACAACCTGCCTGATTGTGGTTCCATGATGAGTCTTCAAAGTGATATTTCTTTATTAAATAAAAAGTGTTACATTATATATATAGAGAGAGACTAGTGTTAGGGTTAATTCATGTTGTAAGTATTTAATTTATTCCCTGATTTATCAGAAGTATCTGACAATCTGTTAAATTACAAATGTAGGGACATCATGTGTCCCTTATTTGGAGAACAACATATTAGTGTGTCCAGAGTGAGGCAACAAAATTTCCTGACTGGAGTTAATTTACTATTGCTTAATATAAGCAGGATTGATAACACTTTATGCATTGCTAAATTATTATGTATCGTGTTTATTCACCTGACCAGTTTCGAGTTTGCCGCATTTGACTCTACAATAATGAGTAATGGAGATGTGTTTGGGTGGTGACTTGTTGCTTTTATTGGGCACTGGGTTATTATTTTATTATCAACTCATAAAATTATGAATTCTTGCACAGATGAAACATTCAATATTTTCTCTTCTGACTGTGCAACCTCAGAGTAGCCTCTAATTAGGGGAGTTTGCTATGTGAGTTTTTGAGACAAGCAATCTAGCTCTGAGAGTTAATAATCCATGATTCCTTCCATCTGTTTGAACAGACAGTTCAAAAGGAATAAAAGCACTGTCCACATGTCACTAGTGTATTTCATATCCATTTAAGCCTAATATCCATCAGGAAGCATCCAGGCAATAGGCTAGAACAAAAAAAAAATTAACTTTGTTGAGATCTAGCATCCATGAAAGTGACTGAAAGCATGCCATTTGTAATCTTGTTACAACTGAACCACATATCAAACAAGGGTGTTATTATTAAGATAATAATTTCTTTCTTTCTCCTTTTTTCTTTCAAACTGAAATCTATGCAATGAATACGCTCTCAGTTTGATTTCTTACTTGTACCACTCAAGACTTGCTGCATTTGCACCTGAATGCAGTAGAGGCAGATCAGTTACAAGGACACTTTGTAGTAAAGCTGATAACTTGGTCTCAGTGAATCAGTGCTTTCCATCCTGCTCGTCCTTGTAAACCTGCCTGAGATGGGAGTTGTCTTTTCTCTTGAAATGTTAGCTTAAGTGGCACTGGTCCCGGCCCTTTTACTATAATAGTGCTATCAGCAGCCAGTCCACTCGCCTCCCCTTTGACCGCTGTAATGTGGCTATACCACAGGTATCATGAGCAGACACTGACCTGGATCACACGGCCAGTGCGACCATGTACAGGAGCACTCCCAGCAGATTCTGCCATCACAACACTCACAACTTGATGATTTGTAAACAAACAAGCTATCAAATGAATAAAAGGTAGGTCTTTTACTAATGCATTTTATAGTAGGACTGACAAGGAAAGGCTACAAACAAACATACACCCATAAACATACGCCCACCAACACCCACCAACACACACGTTGTTTTTTTCCCCATTTTGTTACTGGCATCCATCATTTGCCACCGTCTTCTGGTTTACCTAAAGTGTTATTAACTTTAATAGGTAGCCCCTTTAAAAAGGGTGTTGTGAAGAGTAAGAAAGAGAATGGTGGGACGGTTTCCAGGAGCGGGTCTGTATTATGGCTTTTATCTTATTATCACCCATAAACTTGGTGGGATGCTTTTAAAAATATTTTCCTCTAGGAAGGTCTTTAGCTGGAGGACCTGGACTCCCTCAGAAATGGTCCCCATGTATTTGGCCAGATGTGAAATCTCATAGCAAGATTAAAGTTTTTTTTAATACACTGGCTGTGATTTTTTGCCATCTAAGTGGAGACCGCATCCAATCCAGTGGCATACATTTCTGTTCACACAAGGTATCCTTATAATAAAGAGAGGAAGTATATAGAGGTAGTATATAGAGGCAGTATATGGAGGGAGTATATAGAGGTATTATATTGAGGAAGTATATAGAGGTATTGTATAGAGGTAATATATAGAGGTAGTATATACAGGTAGTCAAAATTTCAACAATGTACACAAGATTTCCAGAGAACCAGGACATTTCTGACAGAGGACCTTGATGACAGAGGAAGATGAAGGTGAACTGGTCTCACCTCCTAGAACTTAATCAGGGTTAATGATTACGTTCTAGGAGGTGAAACCAGTTCACCTTCATCTTATATATATATTATTATTATTTACTTCATGCAATAGTTTTTGAAGCTGCACAAAATCTGCAGTTGTCACGTAGTTTAATTCCTGTAAACTGATTCAAAGTTTTGATGGGTGACTTACTCCTATGGAGCAGTAATCACACCTGAGGACTACTGCAAGATCAGCTGATGGTGCCAGTGCTTCCCTGTCTTCCTTTCTCTCAGGAGGATTTAGGCCCCATTAATTCATATCCTGTCAGCTTTCCATAAAGGCAGATTTGCCAGCTTGCAATTTATTTTCGAACTCTTATCTTTGCTCAGCCTTTCACTGTAATACAACCGAGGACACCAGGCTGCTTGGTTGTTTATGTCCATATATTGAATTCAGCCTTTAAAGCACAGAGTTGGAATACACCATACGGGTTCTCCAGTAAGAAACGGATTAACTCGGTCACAAGGTTACATCCAGATAGCTGGAAGAAAATGTCCTCTCTCCCCCACATTATATGCGGAACACAAGCAGCAAGCGTTAGAGGTCAGTTTCAACACTACAGGACAGCAGTGAAGTCCAATGTCTGTCAATCACTGTGTCCACTCGTCACATGGGGCTCACAGCTGGTTGCTCTGCTTTCATTTCAGAAAGAAAATTTAGGTGGCTCTACTCACCTGATGCCAATTCTGCTCGATCTGCAGTTTTTGTAGATGAATGTAGTTATATTTACCTTCCACAAATACATAAATCATTTATTATTTGAACCTCCATGCTTATCCTAGTAATGATAAACATTACAGGATATGGGAAATGCACAGCTAAATATTTCATCTCCCATATTATAATATGCAAATACAAAGCATCAGGTAAATATGTGGAAAGACCTACATTCCAGATATATATTAGCATATCACTCATTACATAGGATAAATTATTTTGAAGGTAATTTTTTTTTGGAGGACAGGCCAACCGCTAGGAAAGCGTGTATGCCAACAAATTATGATGAAACAAGGGGACAATAAATTATTTTCTCTGCAATTTATTTTTGCTTGCCTTGACCTTCACACCTAGACTCAAGACTTTCTCTCACATTTCCTGAAAAGCTTGGTTCAAGGACAACCCCTCTATTTCTCTCACAACATTTCTTCCTAATAATTTTCTCTGGATTGCTCTGATTATTGTCCCATAAGCTGAACTGGGAAAAAGGCAAAAAAAAATGTAAGGAATTTTGAAAAAAATCTGAACGTTGGCAAAGGCTAGAGCACTGGGTCCCTCTCCGAATGTTCCTGGAATGAGAAGAATTCCTCTCTGTCATTTGCTTTAAAACAATGTCTCTGTTCCTGAGGGCATGCTGTCTGAGTTCTTTGATGTTTAAATGAGTTGGCACTAAGACGACTTGTTCAGAAATGCTTTCAGAGGTTTTGCTAATGAAATTGGCTCCTAGGTAGCAGTGACTGGGCTTTGTGTGATAATGAATGGAGAAAATAGAACATTTGTAAGCAGAAAGCAGACAAAGAAAGTAGAAGTGAACAATTAATCCAAACAGAATCAAATAACTCATTATGGATTTAGCTGATGACAAAGACAAGCAAGAGACTGGCTTTCAAGAACTCCCATACTAAACTAAAAGGGCTTCTAATTGTGCCAAGGTTTTCAACTAAAACCAGTCCATATTTTAATACTGAATGGCTACAGAGGTCATTCAGAGGTTTTAAGCTAAATGGCAGCAGAGTAATAAAAAATGACTCCCCAATATACAGAGACCCAAGATGCATAATTTGAGGGTAAACTGGAATGAAGTCATTTTCTAGGGAGATAAAAAATTACTGCTGTGTTGCTTTCTGGAGATTAAAAGACTTTGGAGAGAATGTTTGCTATATAGTATAGTCTATTAAAAAGTACATTAGGGTATTCAAAAGGGCAATTGTGTGTTCAATATCGTTTCCTTTAAGTTGTCTTGCTTGCCATATATTTATTATGAGTATTTAAAATTTGTTTTAAAAATAATTACACAGCAGTAGATAGTAACAGTATTCAGTTTGGTTAGTATCTAATATGTGGCCACATGGCTAAGACATTTTCAAGACTAACATTAGAAGAAGCTCTTTTCCCTGCTACGTATGTTCTGTCATGTCTAAACACACTGCTGCAACTGTTTGACTTATTTCAGTAATTAAGCATACATGATGAACAATGTAGACTCAATGTGGATAATATGAAAATATTATGAGAAGAATGTACCGACCAATCACTTTAACACCTTACACTCATTGGTCACTTCACTAGTCACACACTGACTGGTAGAAACATACTGACTGTGGTCTATGTGATGCTACCGTTCATGTTTCATCCACCTACATTTATTTACAGTCAGTTTCTGAACACAGGACCACTTCTGTCCATATAGTAGTATTTTCAGCGCAGTATTAACACCAGTGTGGAAGAGGCACCGACCAATGAAGGACAAGAACGTGAACAATGCAAACTGTGTATATCAGACAACATAATGGCAAAACAGGTATGAGTTCTATGAGATTAATGGGATTAGATGGCACTTTTGTAAATCTTTCCTTATAATAAATTACAGATCTGAGACAGATGATGTATACATTAATAGTTTTGTGTTAAAAAATAAGGAAAGACTTGTTTACCTGACATCACTTTGGCTTGCAAAAGCCTCCATGGTATAGACAGAGACAGGTGACTACAGTGACACAAATGGGATGACCAGATGAACATGCCGTCATTCTAGAACAGTTATCCATCAGACAGCTAGAGAGTGCATGTAAGTATGCTAATGAAGAATATCACTCTTGAAGTATAGATATAGATTTCCACAACTGGGCTAAAATGAATTGCCACCACAAAACACATCAATCAATGTTATGAATATGTCAGTCCTAGTAACATAGAAGGGGAGAGGAGAGGAGAGAAGGAAATCCCCATAGCATCCATGTCAGTTTACTTTAGCTTTAGGTGAAATTCAATGTTTGTATATCAAGGTTGGTCTGATTGAGTCGCTTCCATTTGCTAAAAATCTTATCTGGACTTTTATATTGACTTACAGAAGCAAATTGAAATTGATGGAATAGGTTTCTATCAACATGTGGCATCTGTTCATATATGCATGAGCAGCTAAGCCAAAACAGGTTTCTTTATTAATGGACTGACACAAAACTCCATCAACAAATAATATTCACTGGCACCTGGTTGAGATTGGATTTTACATTAATGTCAAAACTGATTTTTTTAGCTCACTATTGCAAAAGATCCACTTTTAGTTTGAGTGGCAGATGTTCATGGGTTAAAAAAATCTAAAGACTGTACATGTTCCTATAAGGATTAAAATTAAAATAACATGTATAATGTGAATAACTTAAAAATAAAGCAAGCAAGTGAATTTACCCCATATTCAAAATCCGACTACGTCAAAAAGGATCCATCAAACTCTATGAACTGCACAAAGAGAGTTAGTGCAAGGAAACCACCCCAGCCAATGCTGGTGTCCTGTCTAAGAACACCAGTTTTTTATCTTATGTAACCAGTTACCATCAATTTGTAAATGTTTACTACCAATTTCCAATAAGGGCTTAAGTAAGTGCTTAAACATTAAAATGGGATTGAGACAAAAAAGAGCAATCTATAGGCCTACCCATGATACATAAAGGACATCAACTATAGCATTACATCAGGCATCCTCTCTGATATCTCCAGTAGGGTCTAAGGCCCTGAAGATGAGGTCTTGAAAGAACATCATGCAACAGTTAAGCATCCTGAGTATTCATATTAACTCAATTGTTGAAAAGTTTAAATGGTTTGTAGATACAAGTACACATACCCACTTTTTCCACTTTTTAAATTCAAAGTGCCAGAGGTCCATTGCAAAAACACTGATATAGAGTATCATATTGGAACAAAATCATCCAATGTTACTACCTTCTAAGAACTGTTCAAACAAAGCATGGCCAAAGAGATCTGGGTCTTGATGTACAAAGACTCTAAGTTCAGAATTGCAACTTGCAATGAAAATATTCTAAAAGCAGGTCTTTTAACCAGTTTATATCAAAGCAATGAACAGAAATTCAGAAGACATTTGGCGAAAACAGCTGCCTCGCTACATTAATAACTTGAGCTTGTTAGCTTTTTACATTGCTGTGCAGTACCGTTAGCTAGCTAACATCAACAATAATGCAACAAGCCTGCAACAAGTCTGCTCAGTCCGTTGAGATGTACGTAACTTTCAAGTTACTGCCCAGTAAGGCTTTTCGCTACATTCTTAACATGACATGTACATTTTATTTATAGTCTTTTTTGTTCTGTGTTTAATTAAATAGATTGGTATCCCTAAGAATTGTTTGGTCTATAAAATCTGGATTTACTGATATTGCTTGAGCCCTAATAAATATAAATAGAGCTGACTGTCAAGACTAAACATCCTCATTGCTTTGTAGTAATTTAAACGCATGTATAATAAGGGGTGGATTTCCCTCCCAGATCAGCTCTTATTGCACTCTTGCATTAGATGCCTCTTAACAAAAGGTCAGCCAAATCACCAGATTCCCCAGTGAGTCATGTTCTACGTCGGTCACAAGTTCTATATCAGTGTGGGTGGACTTATAGAAATTATCATTATCTAGCTTGATGCACTCAGATGTAATTAGTGGCTATGTCTTAATCACCAGGGGAGAAATAAAGTCATTTGATGCCCAGAAAACAAGATATATTTACTATAATAGTCAGTATTGGTTATTTTGGACTTTTGTGACCTCTATCTTGTGGAAGAAATGTGACAAAGACCTGCTGTAATGTAGAGAGATGAGACAGATGCAAACGCTGAGAAGAACGAGATTTAGTGAGGGCAAATTCATGATCAGGGTCAGAAGCAGTGACAAGCACAGGGAAATTCAATTATGTAGTTTTCTATACAAAAATGTAAATATTTGATATAAAATGTTTGGGTGTGGCGGCATGGTGGTGTGGTGGTTAGCACTGTCGCCTCACAGCAAGGCGGTCTGAGTTCGATTCTCGGTCTGTGCTGCTCTGTGTGGAGTTTGCATGTTCTCCCTGTGCCTGCGTGGGTTTTCTCCGGGTACTCCGGTTTCCTCCCACAGTCCAAAGACATGCATCTTAGGTTGATTGTTCACTCTAGATTGCCCGTAGGTGTGAGTGTGTGTGTGCGTGTTGGCCATGTGGTGGACTGGCGAACTGCCCATGGTGTACCCTGCCTTCGCCCGGAGATGCTGGGATTGGCTCCAGCCCCCCCGTGACCCCGACTAGCGGGAATAAGCGGTACGGATAATGAATGAATGAATGTTTGGGTGTTCAAAATTACTTGTTATTGACACCAGGAATGTTGCTATTTTTGTCCAAGAGTGTTGCTATTTTAATGTAGTGAAAATGCTACTGAACATGCAACTGTGTTAATACATTAAAATGGTTTTAGATATTGATAAACATTGTGACCAAGGCATTTGTCTATGAAACCTAAAGAATCTTCAAGCCATATTTCCATCTTTCAAGCACCAACCAACTCCTTTCCCAGATAACTTTAGACACCTCATTATAATCCACCCCAAATCATGAGGGTGAGCTGAACAAGTAGTTACCCTCAAAGTGAAGGGGTTTCCTCAATAGGTCACACACATAATGATGAACCAGGAACTTTGAATTACTACGAGGACAATCCACAGCCTTACATATATAATTTTACCCACTAACACATATTAGTACAAGATTCAGTGAGAAAAGAGGCAAGCTAAGCCTTGCTCATAGAACAAAAAGGATAAACACATTGCAAATTTTTAAAAGAATTTCTTCCTGTGTGATGTACTCAAGCTCTGAGTGATTTCTGAACATAAAACAGGAACAGCAGGTATTCCGCAAAAGGTTTCAAGAGGTGTGGGAGTTTGCTCAAACATATGTTGGGGTAGTTAGGCTTTATGGCGTCTATATAATTAGGTGGCAAGTGCAGGCTACCTGGGGAAAGGATGGTGTGGATCGAGAGAACAGAGAATGACCTGCCATGCTGATGTTGCTGGGAGAAATGTCTGTGAGACTCGTTTCTGGCAGTGTCCTCAGTGACTGTGGCTAGCTGCTTTAGGCATGGTGTCAGAGGTAGGCCACCGCTTCCTGCAGGCACCCCGGTTTCCCTCTTCATCCTGTTGGCCACTGGGCGGATTAGTGTTCCCTCATTTAGAGTTTAGCTGCATTCTGCATCAGGGCATTTCTTCTCTCCTTTCAGTCCTGTATGAGGCCACAACTCCTTCGGGAGGGTTATGTGTACTTGTCTTGACACTTTATTGAAAAGGGATCATGTAAATGTGGTGAACTTGGGGAACCTGAGCAGATGTCACTGACACTCAAGCCATTCATCATTAACTATTCATTCTTTTTCCTTCCCCCTCTTGCGTTTGCCCTTCGATAATTGGATGAAATATGCTGAGCATGGAACTACAGTTAAATTTAGACCCTTTTACAGGGCTCAGTCTACATTGTGTCATATTGTTGCCTAACTGGAAAAAAGAAACTCCTCCTACCTCTTGAAACTCCGCCAATTGAGCTAATATATTCCCTGCTTCCAACTATGGCTCTGTGTGATGAGCTTTCACGGCGACCCCCCCCCCCTCCCTTTTTCCTTCCATGCTGAGAACTCCAGCTCATGTATTCTTTTTCTCTTGTCGACAGTTCTGCATGCACTACACAAACCACAGTCGATTAATTGAAGGCTGCCTGTGCTCAAGAATTTGCATTTGAAATATCTGCATTAAAACTATGACATTTGGTGTAGGTGTGTGTGTACATATATATATATTGAAAGTATATATATATTTATATGAATATATGAATATATATTATTCACTTGCAGCATTTTATTTTGCTTTGTTCTACTCTAGAATGAATTATGACCCCTAGATGCTATTAGCCTGTAATTGTACAGCACTGGCCAGAAGTCTCTCTCATATTTTATGGGTAATGTAATCAACTGGCCATTGTATCACTATAATAAATCATAAACTTCCCCTTATCTTTTTTATCTTTTTCCTTTCTTCTCCACAGCTGCTTTGTGCAGTTCGAATGGTCTCGCAGCAGCAAAAAAAAACGTATTGTCAAAAAACTAAGAAGAATAACAAGAAAAGAGAAATAAAAAGAGGAGGAAGACAAATGGCGATATCTACTTGCCTGTGTCAGACTGTTAATGCTGCTTGGTCGTATAGTCGTATTCACTTGCCACAGCAGGTGACAGCTGGATGGACACCATAGCGTAGCCCTCCTAGGGGAATTCTGAAGGCTCTTGGACTGCACCCACTGCAAGGACACACATTAAACGTGTGGTTATTATCCCTACAAGCGATCATTAAAACTAGCATATAGGTATCCCTGAAAGGTCTATTTTAAGGAATTGTAGCTTAAAGTTGATCACCATACTAATCACCTCCCTGTGGCATACCACTTCCCATAGTGGAAGGTTAAGTGCCAGTAGTTTATGACAGCATCAGCAATCATACACGCAGACGGTATTGTGAAAAGACTAAAGTGTGTTTCATCATGTGGTACGAGTTGTAACTGACTGTAAATGGTTTCTCACATTCAGAAATGTGGAAACACATCATATGAGGTGCAATGTTATTACTTCTTACTAAGTACCACTCAGAAGACCATACTGTGAATGCTTCAGCATGAGATGTGACTTTTGTTTGAGTGAACGCAAGACCTTTCCTTAGTTTTCTGTGTGTTCATTTATACTACATCAGCATCCTGCCATTTCTTACTAATTTTACGAACTTACTTTATGAAACTAATCTCACCTCACCCTACTGCCATAACCACTGCTTCCCATATGATGTCTAAGGGCACTGGTTGCTGCATCACTGATTGGCTAGAAATTCCACAGGAAACATAAGGTAAAAAAAAATCCTTTCTTGGTTAATATAAACCTTGTCTCATCACATTAGGCAGTTTTATTATTGTTCCTCCACACATTGACAAGATAAAACTTTAATAGGCAAAGGTAGTGCATAAAAATCCAATCATCATGTCTGGACTTTATTTTGCAATATGATAGTAGCCTGTCATCTTGTATTATACTGATTCAAGCTTCTGTTAACGTATTCCTCTGCCAACAGCACAGAGCTGCAATTTGAGTCCCCACAGCAACAATACTGTGTGTGTGTGTGTGTGTGTGTGTGTGTGTGCACATGTGCACGTGAGTGTGTTCACATATGTCTATGTGTTAAATCTAATATCTCTGTTAATATCTCTGGCGGGCGGCATGGTGGTGTGGTGGTTAGCACTGTCGCCTCACAGCAAGGCGGTCTGGGTTCGATTCTCGGTCTGGGCTGCTCTGTGTGGAGTTTGCATGTTCTCCCTGTGCGTGCGTGGGTTTTCTCCGGATACTCCGGTTTCCTCCCACAGTCCAAAGACATGCATCCTAGGTTGATTGGTCACTCTAGATTGCCCGTAGGTGTGAGTGTGTGTGTGCATGTTGGCCATGTGGTGGACTGGCGAACTGCCCATGGTGTACCCTGCCTTCGCCCGGAGATGCTGGGATTGGCTCCAGCCCCCCCGTGACCCCGACTAGCGGGAATAAGCGGTACAGATAATGAATGAATGAATGAATATCTCTGGCCACAACTGTGAATCTTCACACCTGACTGTCAACAGAGGTTTGTCTTAAACAGGTGTGGATATTGTGATGCAAATTCTAATGTCAGATCAGGGCAGAATTATTGACTTGCTGCTTGTCAGAACATCACATGAGCTAGGTAGGTTGATCTGACATCAATCTGGCAACAAATTCCCAGGAACAAATGGGCCGTGGTATTATGAAGGCATATGAAAGATAACATTATGCACTGCACAAATGCTGGACTGAGTCCCTTCACCCACACTTTGTCTCTAACATCTTCATCCCCTTTAATTATCATCAGAGCTTTAGCACAGAGTGGGGAGTGTTGCATACATCCCCTTTAAGTTGGACATGATTAAAACGCCCTGCAGAACAAAGCACTAAAGGCAAAGCCAGACATGATCAGCTGCCAACTGCTCTGCAGGATCTGGGCAAGAAGAACTCGGTGATCACTAACCTCAAAACTGACTGGCATCCAATCAAGCAAAATAATAGCATTCTCGAGATTCTGCATGAAAAGCTTTTAAAACATCATCAGATCATCATCATGATGAGGCTTACTTAACAAACATGCAGCTTTATACAGTGCTATGCTACAGATTTTCTTGATTGCCAAGTAAAAGTCTAATGCAAGAGCGCAATACAGTGCCATATTACTGATCATATGACAAATCCTCCACATATAATACATGCATCTAAATGAATAAAAAGCAGTCTTCTGCAATCTTGAATATCACATCTCTATATTACAGGGGTCACACAATATCAGTAAATCCAGATTTCATAGAACTTGGACTTTTTCGGAAATATTGCATTTTATTAAACATAGGGAAAAAAAGACCTAGAAATGATGAGAAAAAGATGTGTACGTGTCATTATGATAAAGTAATTCTTAAATTGTCAGTTTTTCTTGATTGCTAAGACACATTTCTTGAAATTATGCTCATTTATCATAACTCAAATGCATAACTGCACAAACTTAAAACATCCACATCAAACCATGCACTCTTGTGTATAAACCAAACTTTGCCTTCAGACATCACACAAAAGCCACCAAATACACTACAAAATAGTCATTACACACCGGTGAGATCAATTCAAAACACTATTGTAAAAACCTGTTATTGCAATGAGCAGTTTTCCTCCCGAACAATCCAAATACAAATGTTCAAAATGCTTTTACTCCTCAATGTACTGTGGTAAACAACAACTGAAAAAGTGAAAACAGTAAATGTACCGTAAAATGCAACTGAGAAAGCACATAAACACAGCTCAACCACAGTATCTAAACATGCTGTTTTGGAGACACAGACAGAGGGGTCTCAGTCACAGACCTTCCTTAGCCAGGCTGAAAAAAAACTTTATGGGGTGTTAGTCAGGGAGAATGTGCAGGTAGAACAAAAGAGCCGGTCCTGAACTAGAGCAGCCCAGCGGTGGGAGTGAAGGACTCTTGCACAGTTATGTACATAATACAATATACTTGATACAGTACACAAAACGATCCTTGTACTTATTCCAAGTGCTGATTTTGAACTTGATATGCATTCCTTTTGAAAAGAACACAACAGGCCTGGTTCATCCTCAACATGTTTAGTCAAAGAATATGTAGTCAGCCGTTGAGATGCTGACCGCATTAATGCCTTGGAATATTCCCTGATCCTAAATAACTACTACAGGTGAATATATTGCTGGCTATATTGATGAGTTCCATCTCTTGCTCTTCTGAAAATGGCCTACGTCTGTCTCCATTAAGTGGTCATTTCTCAGTTCTGCAAAAATAGTCCTGATGACATTATTGTAAACGAGGTATTTTACAAAACAGGAGCATACAGCCACTCCAAATGATCTGTATGAGATATGCAATTCAGGCAACATGCAGTAGTATACCAGGTACAGTACATTTGTGTGCCGTCACAACACAAAGTACAGCACTCCAAAGTTACCGCACAGGGTTCATTATCTACCTTTTTTTCTTCTCTGAAGGTCTACATTACAGAAGATACTGTGAAATGATCCCGCTTTCCTCACTGAAATCCCATGACAATAGTATCTCATTTCTCTTCCTCTCCTGTGTCCTCTTCTCTACCACCATTTTATCTATCTATCCTGAGTGTCTGATTGGTGTGTGAACAATTATGACTCTTATGTTTCCATCTGGAGAACTGAGCAATAATTGGGTTCAAGCTGTGATGCCTGAGTACACAGAGCAGTCAGGAATTTGTATGTTTTTCTACAAAGTTCAACAAATGTGCGAAAACAGAAATAGTGTTTACAGTTTTGTGAAATGGGTCTTTTGATAAATGCCATCCTGCTAAGTACAGTTAAAGTGTGCATGTGATCAGAAAAAACTAATTGTCTAACCAGTAAAGGCCAGTCATATTTAGTAACTTGTATAAAATAAACTTAGCATTAACTTCAACCAAACACTTCGATGAGTCCCGTGCAGTGCTTAGGAGATATTTGGGTTTGAGTTGTTATATTTTTAGTTGTTATATTTTTGGGGGCATTTGCTTGCACAGCCTACTTCATGTATTTCCACAGCATTTTAGTGGGTTTGAGGTCAGTGATGAGACTGATGAGTCAATTCTAAAATATAATTTTTTGTACTTCCATTGGACTGTCATGTTGCATGTCCCAGTATCCCTTGTGTTGTAGATTAGATAGACAATTACTGAACATATCGGTGTGTGGGAGTAGTAATTGTAAACAATAGAAGAACTGTATACAAACTATGAATACGGAATATATGAAGCACTTTGCTTGCACAGCTGATGACCCTGTGTGAAACCTGCAATCCTTGTCTGCTGATAAACAGTGCAAACAACAAAACTTGGTCTTCCTTTTGAAACTTGCAGAATTTCTTTTCAGTCTTTAAAAATGGTCATGAAAATAGTCATATTCACATTACGTTAATGCACTGTTTAAATTATAACTTCCCCTGCAAGAAATATTATGCGGTTAAGAAATAATAACTACAGGAAAATTGTCTATTTGTATTCTGCATCTGTGTGGCCTAGAATGTGCCCTTGGAATAGGGTTATTAGTAGAGGGCAAATCTTCATCTATTTTCCCAGTTATGAGGAAGAAGAAAACACATTTTAATCCGAATCTTTAATGGAAGACTGTTACAATCTCTCTATGACCAACAAGGAAATAAAGCCACATCACATTACATTTGGAAAATTATTCAGTTATGGTTTTTCAATTACGTGTCCATGACTTCCTCATGAGTGCAGTTCATTTGAATCTAAATTAGTCTGTTCTTACAATCCCCATTTTGGCAAGAAATTGATTTGTGAGCTATGGTTCAATACTATAATCTACACAGTAAAACAGCCAATCTAGACAATCCAATGAGCATGGCAGCTAGTGAACTATTTATGACTTTAATGTTAATGAAGTTTCAAAGACATTTCAAAGGAGAGATGAAAATGTGACAGCAAAAAGCAAACGTCCACACGTGTATCTGACGCCTTCTCACGCATAGCTGACAACTGTTCATTCCTTTTAGAAGGGAGTTTTACATTATACATGGAGCAAAACCGCATTGAAATGAATGGAAAAAGTCTCAACAAGATATACTGTAGCAATAAACATGTACAAATTCTTTTTTTATAGTGACCTCATTTTGCTGCTACAAGCAAAAACATAAGTAACTTTTTTTTGTTTGCAGTAGCTCACCCAAAGGATTGATGAAGAAAACTTCAGTACTAAGCATCTTGCAGTGGTCTATCAGCACACTCAAGGGGATCATCCTACACAGCAATACTTTCACATACACAATCAGATTCTACACGTATATACAGGGATGACTAAAGTTTGCATATTGCAAGATATAATTTAATATAGGATGTCAAAAATGAATATACATTGTGAAGATACATTGTGAAGAATATTGTTCTTCATTTGTTCAAGACATTTGTTGTTGCTTGTGCCAGCATTCAGCCAGATGACAGTTCATCAGAAATGGGAGACAACGATAGCCTTAACCTCATTTAATTTCATTTGCGTGTTTCCTTTCTTTTCAAACATCCTGTACATAACAATATGATCAGTTTCAAATCTATATGACCATGTTCTCTGAGGTTATATTATGATTATTTTTAGCAGTATTATTATTGTTGCTATTATATATTAGATTCATATTAATATGAATTTGGTGTTAGAAGTGTATAGCCTAAAGCAGCCCTTCCCAATCCATTTCTGGCATGCCCCCCTTTTGTAGATGAAAATATTTTCGCGCACCCCCCCTGTCCATCTTTTGCTAGCAATGCTCAAAGGTGCGTAGCTGGTTTGCCTTGCCGTGCCCCTCCTGCAATTGCTCCGTGCGCCTCCCACTTTGGGAACCACTGGCCTACTGTGCTACATTATGGTAAAAACGTTTTGCAGAAAACAGATTCAGACAATTGAGACCACCTCAGAATCCTTCCTACCCCAGACACCACAGCCACGGCTCCAGAAGAGCATCATATCTGGCCTTTTCTGTAATGTTTAATTTGGAATCAATTAGTGCATCTGAGCTTTACAAGATAGCATCACTAATGAGAAGTGAAAGCTAGTAGTTTATAATTAGCATTAGACAAAGTGATTTGTGCAGATGGGGTTTTGCCTGCATTAAAGGTGCATTCCAGGAGTTTCCAACATAGACACAATTACAGAATGTCAAAGGATAATGATTAAAGTCAGACTGTGTTTTTCAAAGGCATTTTAGCACTCTATGCAACACATGTGCACACATCTCTAGAGATGCTAAAAACATTAGTGAAGCCTGACTGTGATTTTCAAAGGCATTTGCAATTACTGTTTATAACATAATAGTTTAGTTAGACATGTAGTTTCATGGTGGATTGTTTATAGTGACTTTCCATGTGTTACCTTTTGTATGCAGTGAAGTTGTGACAGTACTGATTAGGTTACACACACATTGCAGTGCATTGCAGTTACCAGAATGGCACGTTACCTGATCTCTTACATATAGTTACATTAATCATTCAAAAAAATAAAAAAAAAAGTAATTGTGTGTAGATTCTGTGATTTGTTTCCTGATACTCTGGATAGAACTACTGTATTGTGAGTTCCATAAATAAACATTTAGTATATAGAGTATTTTTAATGGCATAAGATTCTCTTACTTATTTCTCTTATAGTGGGTGGACAAATCTTCCTACTAAACACATTCCATGTATATAGATAAATCTTTTTCTCTACATAAATTAAGTGATATAAACAAATTGGAAAATAAGGCAATGGAAAGGCCAACTAATCATGCAATGTACATTATTTCTATTAAACATCTAAACTCAGTAGTCTCTTTAGTAAAACGGAAGCTCTGCAGTATCACTGAATGTGTACAGTCACTGTGCTCCTGGAAATAGATTAGAGGTCTATTGCCAATGCAGAGTTGGTCTTAAGTCATCCTGTATCCCTTCATCAAGGGCCAGTTTCTCACCACTGAACGGCTGTTGGTTGGATCTCATTTGGTGGCCAAACACTCTCGCCTCAGCTGTGACATGGACCAGTACAAAACCCCAGCAGAAGGTAGCAGGTGGCTAGCCAACTGGACATGCCAACACATGGGCTATATTCTGGAATTGCAAACTTATGCAAACAGGTGCAAATGTTCATCTAAGATAGGTATACCTAATCAAGAGGCCAGTAAATAAAGGTAGAAGGTGGGTGTTTCTATTAGAGAACTTGAAAATGGGATTCCATACTTATGTACAGGGCAGTGGACTTCAAGTTTTATTCACTTAATTAGAATCATGCAATGACTCATAATGAGTGTGGAAATATTCTTTTCCATTTTTAGAATGGAAAGAAAGTTACAAACAGGCTTGTTGCAGTAAAGTCACTAGACATGCATGTCACAGTAGTATTGAGAATTTCAAGTTATACCCAACCTGTGGGTCCAATTAAAAATAAATGCATAATTTTCATAACCTACATGATGGGCTAAATAAATATCGTATGTATTATTGCAGCTCAGTGACTTGAATATGAATCCCGTTGCAGAGCACCTGACAGAGCTTCAGGGTGTTACCTGTCAAAATGGTTTCCTTTCAATACAGAGACATATCTCTCTACACATGGGCTATGAAGGCAAGAGACAAGTGGGCCCATTTTATTAGTATAAATGAATTAAATGAATGCCATACTCAATACAATGCCACAGGCAGGTTTGTGTGTGTGTGTGAGAGAGAGAGAGAGAAGAAAAGAGACAGACAGATAGAGATGCAGAAAGTAAGCCTTTTGCTGCCTGCATGTTGCAAGCCAAAACAACATGGCTGACAAATACCATTAATCTTTTTCTGTTTGTTTCTTTGTCTGTTTTGCTAAAATGTTACATAGCCACTGTTATAGTGTAGATATCACATTATTAATGTGCCACAATGTGGATGCACTGCACTTCTAATAGAAACATAATAATATAGAATAATGAATTGTTCATTGCATTGTTATACACCATTACATATATTAATATGCAAAGGAGTGATTACTGTATAAAGCCTCCTACTTACTACCTTCAAGAAAAGCACAGTTTTATCCCAACTTGTTTGGAAAAAGCAACACAATTGAGGAATGCAGATTTGGTTAGCAAATATGAAAGGAGTGAGTAAAAGAAAATAAAATGTAAATTTGACCTTTCTTTATTTTTCTAATCTGAGCTTAGGTCAGTAGTTTATCTGGTGTAAGATATATTCGTATTCAGTAATGACCTTCTTATCAAACACCAGGGGAATACTGATAGGGCCGATACTCCAGTGGCTGTCAGAGGTAATGAAAACTCCCCATGAACAGGAACATGCTTTGCAGCATGTTAGCATTCTTAATAGAGTGCTTAATGAGTTACAAAACTTTAATACGAAATGATAAAAAATGCATTTATATAAAGATGAAATAATATTATACTAAAGGCCTGGGGCAACATGATGTCACACAGAGTTCATAACTATAGCCAGGTGACTGAACTGGTACGGGCAAAGTCACAAAAAGCTGCCCGTAGGCTTGGCCCTAACTGTTAAAAACTTTTCATATGGATCGGCTTCTTGCTCTGTGCAAACTCCTCCAGTTAGCTGTGTTAGAGCCTCTACCATAAATCATGCGAAGTCAGTGGCTGGGGAGCAAGTGGACAAAGGGTTGGCAAATGGAAAAAGATTACTTTTGCTATTAATGAATTACAAAGTACTTACATGCAAACCAGAAGGATAATTCCCACTAGCACCCAAAGCATCAAGCAAAGAAGAATGCAGGCTATTCGTCACGCTTCACTCTCACCGTCATATTGGTGGCTGCAGGCTCTCAGGACATGCAGGGGACATGCAGGGTCCTAGTTAATGAGGCTTCACCTAAACGCAGTAATGAGCCCCACCTGGGCCCTTTAGTGAGCAGGATAGATGACTTCACCTTTCCCTGCAACTTAAGCTGCACAAAGCTGCAGCTTCTCTGCAATTTGAGCCCAATCGGTCAAAATGTTGGGCAATTTGTAGGTTTCACTTCTTTCGCAATTAAAGATTTTGTTTTGTTTTTTCATCTGGTTTTACAGGAAAAAGCAGTTCTTGCAATGAAATTATGACTGTATTAAACTGTTCTGTTATTCACTGACTTATTTAATAATTTTTCACCTGGGTCGTTGTTGACTGAAATGCTAATTATTGGGATAGCAGATTGAGAATGATTAATTGAAGAATATATTAACGCAAGCATTATGTGTTTAAAAAAATCCACTGCACTGTGATGAAAATCAGTGTAAACTGGTAATTAATTGAAGCTTAGTGAAGGCCTCTCATGTAATTGCGTCTCATCACTGTTTAAGTGACTTACTGACTCCATATTTGTTATGCAAATTGGACTGAAACTATACAGTATTAAGTGATAGGTGTGTGAGGCAAGAAAAATAACAAGAGTAAGAAGATACATGGAGGAACAACTCATGGCTGCCAATCAACAGTTCAGCTAATTAATACCACGATCAGTTTTTACAGCAAGGACAAGAATAACCCTCTCATCACCCTCCCAAGGGAAAGAAATGTATATTATAAAACCTTTAAGCCAAAGTTCATTACATTACATGTATCTTTTTTGGTTCTGCTTCACTTGTGTCTTTCAGACCTCTGCTTCTCCACATCATAGTGGTATGTGTGACACTTTCCATGAGGTGCCGGCGAAGGGTCACGTGGAGCTGCCGAGGGTGGGTAAACTCACACTCAGCGGCAGGAAGGCGGTGGAGGCTGACACGGACGGAGCTGTTTTTCCAGCACTGCTGTGCCGTGATGGATGTGTGTCAGTCTGACCTCTGCCTCCCATCATCCAGCCCTCCTCTTCTCAGGACCCGAGTCCCAGCTCCGAACACGCTGCGTTGATGAAGGCCAAGATAGGGGGCCATTGTTATTACACGTAGCAGCCATTAGATAAGTCGCCCTTGAACAAAATTAAAATAGCTTGATAGCTTTGCACTTCCACTTACAGGTACACTGTGTACAATATCTGTTTATTTTAGTATCTATATCAGCAGAAAAACAAATGCGAAAATTACAAAATGTAATAACAGTGCACTTCGCCAGTATCCTGTGTGTGTGTGTGTGTGTGTGTGTGTGTGCACGCGCACTCTAGTGTGGCTGAGCATTGCTAGCTGATGATAAACCTCATCCTGAATCCTCCACAGGTAAACATGGCAGTGATGTATGAGGTCCATCTCGGACTAAGTCCATCCCATATCATGATAAATTACTCCCTCAAGATCTACTGACGCCACGGTCCTGTCAGATATGACAGTGACAAAGCCTAGGTGTAGGGGTGAAAAACAAAGAAAAAATATATAGTTTAGATGTAAAACATACAACTGTGGAAATCACCTACACTGTATGGCATAAACTCAAAGTCCTCTACAGGCAGCTCCTCACTTACTGCACCAGGATAATCTTTCAGTGTGTGAGCAACAACGGAGGCGAGAAACCATTACGAACATTACTGCCTCTAAACTAAACCGTGAGACATTAATCTTCAAATGGTGAAAGGCCCTGACTGGGCATCTCAGCAGCTTCTGAGTCGGCGTGTTGGATTGTGGTCTGTCCTTGTGGAGGAACAGTACCCTGCTCTCGCCCGAGTGGTGAGTTTGATATTAATGACGCAGCGCGAGCGTGATTAAACTTTGAGGCTGGGGAGGGTGCGCCAGTTTCTCTGTCTCCGTGCGAGTGCGTTCCGGGAGCCGAACGGAAGGGTGGGATGAAACAGGTCTCGGGGTGACGGAGCCCAAGATGAGAGAGGAGAAACAGTGTGCTGCCATGACAGCAGAGCATTCATTACTCCAGCAGCTCAATTTCCAGAGTTCTCTTGCCCCAGTAAGGCAGTCCAAACAGCCATTACTCGCCATAATCTCCCCGAGAGCCTTAGCTTCTCTACTGCTAACAAGCAACCTGCGTGATTGAAAAGTACTAGCGATGGCTTTCTACACAACATCCTCTCTTCCTTGTGTAAATATTTATTCGTTTTTTTTTCCTTGGGCCACTCAAGCCAATTCACTCGACAGGCAGTGACTGGATCCTTCCCAACATATTATACTGGTAATTGCTGTTCTCATGAGGATGATCAGACAGCCTCTCTCTAAAGGAGTCAAATTAAGTCACTCTCTTTCAAGTAATGATGACTACAGCCAACATTAAACTTAATTACTCTTGCCAGAAACTACGTGTATGGTAATGCATTTGCCAGTGGCTAGTACCCCCCACAAACTCCTGTTCACACAAAATACACACCCACAAAGGAGATGCACATACTGTCAGGATGTCTAGCTACTAGAAGACATTAAAACGTGGGCATAAATCCATAATGTTTACTGATTATGCTCAGACCTACTGTACATTCTTTGATGCACATTGTTGAATTTGATAAAAACATAAAAAATACTTCTAAGCTTCTGGTATAAAAAGTTACAAACTTCTAAGGTTACCATCTCTCCAGACAGACAGTAAATCAGCAGATGGTAGAATACATCATTGTATCTTTCTACAATTATTTATTTAAAAAAAAAAAAAGTATACTGTAAGATAAAACAGTGCAGGACAAGAGGAACATCATGAAGACTTCCCACCCACACCTACTGTCATGCTGAAGACAAAGTAAATACATACACATATACAGTACTGTTCCCTCCCTTCCCCTTCACTCCCCCTTTCTATTAGCTCCTGATATCTGATTTTAACTCCCAGAGCTCACTCCCTCTCCATAAGCCCTCGGCAGCCTGTGAGATGTCTGCTGACAGAGACCTGAAACTCGTCCTGCTGTTAATAGACAGGCAGGGTCAGTGCCTGCAGCTCTATCCCTGATCATGGCCAGTCCGGATTTTGCTTGGCACGCGGGCTGCTCCGAGATTGCTTGTGACTGAGGTAAACATCTGCAGCCTGAACAATAAAACACTCCCCTCAATCACAGTAATCAGCACTTACTCAGCTGGGTTAAACTACCACATACAGCATCCCCATGGATCCTTCAAGGATGCAGAAACAACTTTTGAGTATTATGGTATGCCAGGCAAGGCATGACCTAGCAATGCATGACCACCGGCAGGGTTTTAGTTGCTACTGAAGTGTGGTTTTTTTTCTTGTAATCAGTGCCTGCATAGGGGGTAATGCAAAATTTTGTAATTGGTTATCATAAACATTCAATGAAACGACAGAGCCACCTGTTACTGTCAGTGTGTTCTATGAAGTGCCACTTCTAACGGGCAAATATAGCACAGCCACACACACACACACTACTGCCTTGCTGTCTCCTACACTGTCAGAGCAGCCAGAGCAAAAAGTACTACACTGTGGTTAGTACCTTGCGATTTGATTCACAGTGTATGACAGAATGTAAAGAAAAGAAGAGGGTGAGAGAGAAAAAAGAGAAGAGAGCGAGAGAGAGAGAGAGAGAGAGAGAGAGACAGAGCGAGAGAAAGAGAGAGAGTGCCAGCAGCTCAGTTAGGTTGTGCTTGTGGGCAACCATCACCTTAATGGTTAAGTCAGAGTAGTCAGACTTGTCACAGCACAGAGAAAAAAGGGGAGAGAGAGTGATAGAGAGTCTAGAGAGAGAGACTAGAGGAGTCATTCTGGAATCCAGTTTGCTATAAATTGAAAGTGTCAAAAAAGTTTACTTTTCCATGGTGAATTGGAAAAAATGTTCAATATAAATAATAATAAAAATAACCAATTGATATTAAGATTTAGAATCAAATTGTTCATATGAAAGTTGTTGTATTTGTGTCTGTGAAAGAATGTCTACACCAGTTATTTTTGGAAGCATCCTCTCTTAGGTTACATGTGAATCCCAACCATGTGTCAATCACACACCCTCTTCAGTCCAGTTAAACATGTCATGTTACCTTTTACTGTAAAAAGGCTTTATTTCTATCATATTTTATTTATGCCTAATGTGAGTGGTGTGTGTGTGTGTGAGAGGGGCATTCCAGAGGGTCAGGTAATGTAGTACGTGTGTTCCTGAACCCTGGCCCTTTTGTGTCTATGGGAACATGCCTGAAAGGGCAGTCCATGTCCCTCACAGAGAGAGACAGAAGACTTCATACACCATGTGCTGTGCGTCCACATGCTCCACTGACAGAGCAATGCCAATGAACTGAGAGGGAGAAACTTTTCATTTGTCTGTTTGTTGAGACTTTTTTCTCCATGTTGTGGACATCATGAATCATACAGTGTTGAGGGACACCATCTTGGCTCTTTAGCGACATGAAAGGTGTTTGTTATTAATCTCACTGTGGCTGTGTGTCTGTCTCTCTAGTGGTGGTTAATAGCCCTTGTCCTCTGTTTGATTAGTTCATTTCTCTAGCATTTAAATAAAAATTCATCCAGTCTAGACTCTGCCCCCTGTGATATTACCAACATAGAGAGTAGCTGCTGAATAAGAACACAGGATAAACCATGATTATTTCCTTTTACTCCCTGAGAGTAGACGTATTAGTCTTGAATAATGATGGCAATGTATTAGCTCTGCACGGACCTGTTTCAGAGGAGTGTAGATGCTTCGCGTTCAGGGGAGCTGGGAGCGAGGTGTCATTAATCATCTCATACAATAACATTCACCTTGATATGCTAACTACTGAAAATTTCAGACATCATACCATTCTATTACCTTACGCAGCTACTCATTTCATTACAAACAATGTCGCTGCATCACTAGATGGATCTTTTTGAATAACACTCTTCACAAATCAATTTCAATTTCTTACCTACCACAATGACTTGGGATGCATATCGATCATGTTAGACAAACACAATTCTCGCAGCTTCAGAAACACATGGTGTTACACAATAGGCACAGCTGTCCACCCCTTAGAGAGCTCAATAAATTACACTGATACAAATGTAACACACTGGCAGTTAGTAATGCCTGCTCATTATTGTCTTTTGGTCAAGTCTTAGTTTGCAGTGCCATCTAGTGGTGATCCTTAAAAATAGGTCACCTATCTTAGGACTCTACATGGAGCTTTTTTTTTAGGAATATATATAGCTGAAGCTGGAGAGTCCACATTTTATGAATGAAGAAGTCAGCCATGAACAGTAATGCAGAATTCCCACCTCCAGTCTATATGCTTCTTTCTGTTGTCAAACTGACATGAGTTCTCCTTCGAGGTCCTGAACACAACACCAGGAATACTTCCCACACATACAATAGTAGTCAAACTATAGATGCAAATAAACTTTAGAATTTTACACATCATTACACAGCATATAAAACAGGAAACCAGTCTGTCTTCAACAATCAGGTTAAGGCTTAACTTTACTGTATTAATTGTATTAGCATTCATAGAAACGTATCAATAGTTGATGCAATGTTTTACTAAATTACTACTAGTACAAATACTAAAATCATGTTTTTATTGGTAGTCATAATATTTATGACTGCTCATGCACTTTGAGTGCATATGATTAGGACTTGCAAAAGACCAGAACAAATGCCCCTCTGATTCAGTGATCACCTCTGCTGATCACAGGTATATTTCATGTAACCTAGACAACTGTAATGGAAAGGACTATGTTGTTCCCAACTGCTCTTTTGTCTATCAAGACAAGAGCTTAAACAGACACCCTGCATTAGAATCTGCTCTGTTGGGTGCACTCTCTCCCTTTCAGAAAGCCTCTATAGCTGGCAGCCACAAAATAATGTCAGCACATTTCAGGAGCTCTTATTTTGAAAATCTCTATGCATCATCAACCACATGCCAAAAGAGTAGAGGTCAGAAAGCAGGGAAATCATTTTCACAAATGATGGTGCAGATGTTCTAGAGAGGACACTTGGCTTACTGTAGTATTGTATGCCAGATACCATCACCTGCAAACAGTTGCAGCTCGAGAACCTTGTGTATATCATGCACATTTATCAGACTCTGCAAGCCAATATTACCATCTTGGCTTTTGCACCTCATACACTACATACACCTCATACAGTATCTAAGGTCTTGATGAAAATTCTCAGCAAAGAAGTAATGTTGAGAAGACCCACAGCCTCCTGAAAGACCTGCCACACCGACCACATCATCAAATTGAAGATTTGCATTCACATCTTCTCTGATGAAACATAAACAGCATATAAATCATTATTTCATCTTCGGACTGAGTACAATGCAGTAAGACTCCCAGCGGTGTTTCTGGCAGCTAGGCCCACAGTTCCACCAAGACGCCAGCAGTCAATCCCCAGATTGGAACTGTGTGCCGCCCACACTAGTGCTCAGCCTGCTGTAGTCCTGCAACATACGCTCACTTTTTCCATCAGTACTGTCACATACTGGAGTGACTCCACCACCGCGCTGAAATGGTTCCTACCAGAACCATGCCACTACAGAGTGTCTGTGGGGCCAGAATTGCTGACATCCAGGAGCTAACAGATTTCAGGTTCTGGTATTATGTGCATTCTGAAGACAACCCAGCTGATGTCATAACACAGAGCAGAACGTTACCACAGCTCATAGGAGAGAATCGCCAAGCCAAGCTGAACTTTCTTTCTCTGCCAACCTATATCCTAGCCTACAGTCAAAGACAGTTCCTCATCTGAAGCTTCAGTTGAACTTCACGTCTGTACCTGTCTGTATTTACTAACCACTCTCTTCTTAACAGAACTGCATTTGTGACCTTCAGAAAACTGACTAAAGTTACCATCAAAACAATTCGCAAGGCAGCTGGTCCCATAAAGGGCTCAACAGTAGACAACTACAAGAAAGCTGTGCTTGCTTTCTTGAAAAAAAGACAAAAAAAACCTTTGCACTCCTTCAGCTAGCAAGCATCTCTTCAAGCACTTCTGACTCAGACACCTTAGCATGAAGCACCTTAGACACAGAGAAGCCCAAAATTAGTCATTAAGCGCTCTGACAATTTACTCTGACATCCAGGTGCAGAGAATCCTTTGGCAGAACTGCACTGAAAATTCAGAATTTTTCCTGGAAGATAAGCTGTTGGTAAGCACCAACAAAGTTGCACTGAATGTTGCAGATGAAAAGGAAATCCAGTCATTCATAATAATGCTGACCTGTAGTTTAGAGTTATACCACCCAGCATTGTACTCCATAGATAGGGACAACTAGTGTTGGACCAATCCATTCTGAAGTCAATGTAGCGAGAAGAGGTGAAGCGCATTATTTAAATATCACAAAACACCAGTGGTGGACAAAGTTTAAAAACCATGTACTTGTGTTAAAATACAGATACCCAAGGTAAAACGTTAGAATTCCTCACTATAGACTTCACCTTGAGTAAAAGTACAAAGGTATTGGCCTTCAAATGTACTTAAGTATTGAAAGTACCGTAATTTATTATCTAATATTTAGCACCATGCTCTCCATGTAAAACCTGTCGAAACAGAATTTGTTTTCTAATGTAAAGTGCCATGTTCGAATGTTTATTAATTCACAATATAAAAGCATTTGGCTAGCTGGAAGCTCCAAATACTATGAACTATGGTAGAACAGATAACTAGCTAGCTAGCTAACATAACTACATGCTAGGCTACATGCAGAGTGCGTTATTAAGAGTTTTCCGTTGTGTACTACCACTAGCCAACTTAGCTAACAAACTAATCATGTATACAATACTAATGTCGGACGTATATTAACATACACAAAGAAACCGTTTGCTGCAAGTTATTGTTAGATTTCTCATTAAGGTAAATGATCAGTAAACCTTTGAAATTAGCTTACCTGTACGTGTTTCCTTAGATTGGATGAGGATTTTTTGTAAGAAGAAATCGTATGGGTCAGAGGCAAGCAGAGAAAGCACTAATGCACTAAACTAAACTAATAAGTAATTTTTCTTTTCGACTACTTCAAATATTTCACTCAGAGAAGGCCATGAGTTTTGTGGTGAGTTACATGTTCTTCCATTTTTATGTAGGGATCTGTTCTCCCTAACCATTACGCTGTTGCGTTGTCGTTGAACCATATGGTGATTGGTGCGCGTGCTTCGCAATTCTTTTGTTTTGACGTTACGTTTTTTAACATACGCCTGAAGGAACGACATATTTCGCATAATGTAGTCTTGTAAAAAGTAAAATATTTTACTTTGAAAAGCAGTGGAGTTAAAGTTAAAAGTTACAAAAATGGAAGTACTTCAATAAAGTAAAGAAAGACACAAAAAAATAAATAAATACTTACGTATAGTAACGAATTACATTTACTTCGTTGCTGTCCACCACTGCAAAACGCATGTAGTACATCTAGATTATTTCACTAATATGGATGCTGATTTATTATGGCCCTCCATCGATTCACTGGATCACAGGAAGATGAGATGCTTTAAAATCAGAACATCAACTTAAAAGGAAACAGCACTGAACCCATTGCTTCCTTAACAAAAAATCTACCTAGTCAACAGATCTACTTCTGCTTCATCCTACCCAGTGATCCCCATTGTGACAGGTTCCTAAAGACAGGACATCCACTCCATTTAAGAAGCGCTGTGCACAATTATATGAGCCCACACTGTAACAGAGCAGGTGTTTAGGCTTTTTATCATTGTGGTGGTGTAATACATTTCTGATCGCTTAGATATTTTTTCCACAGACATGTTTTAGTAAATGGTTGAAGACGTGTGGATCTATCAACCTTCTCTTTAGTCCTGTCTCAAGTAGCATAAAAAAAGCTGTGGTTGTTGGTGGTAGGTTATTGGTTGGTTATCACAACAGTCAGCCAGCAACTCCCAAATGCCCCCTGGTCTGCCAACAAGTCACAGCCATAATTTCTGGAGTCAACAGCAAAATACAATGCAACTCCAACACAGAACATATACAAGCCAAGATGCCAAGATTGTGACAAATCCTAAACTACCTCAGGACAATCCTTACTGACCTTTTCTGAGAATAGAACTTTCCTCCACAAAGTTGTAGATGGCTTTGTGATAGTGATTACATGGATTTAAGCCTCTTCATGTTACAGGATTGCCTTCCACAGGACATAAATATGATGTATGCCATGCTGTAACTCTGGAACACTCCCAATTCATCCAGGACTGTTTCACATTCTCACACCATCCCAACTAATTACCTCATACTATGTCTCAATCTGTCAATTACCTATCATAATTATTATCCTATCCAGAGTTTAGTTGATGCATATTTAATCCACACTGTATATTATGCATGAATCAAACATTCTCAAGTTTATTCAGTTGCTGCTATGCCTTGCTGGATATATATTATTTGTGTTTAAATTGACACCTAGCTGAGGGGATTTGTGCCTAATGTGCTCCTGGGTGTTTACAAGTATAATGTGACATATTTTGTATTCTTTCTGAGACTTTTTCCCTGAGCTCATTATTGGGCTATTAATGGACTGTTGCAGTTCATGTGTCCTTGAAACAAAAAAATTTAATTATCTATATTCTGTTAGCATCATGTATGTGTTCAGCAATAAATCATTCCTGTGTATATTCGAGTCTCTTGTTCTCATTGATGATTTAGTGAAGAACTGCCCATGAGGATATTTTTGGAAAGATTAAATTAGGTATCAAACAGCTATGACACGAGTGGTGGTCTTTAACATCAAACCTAATCACATTATGATGAATTTTAATAATTTGTTTTATGTATTTATTTACTTCTTTATCTTTGTTCATCAACACGCATTCTTATTGGAAACATTTCCATTTTTCTTTTTAAAAAAAGGTTTCATTTCCTGTCACACTTTTCGGTTGAGCTTCCATGCGAAAGTGTCACAGAGCAGAGGAGAGTGATGAAGGAACACTTCAGACCTGAGGACAGGTTCTACCCTCACTGAAAAGTTGGAACCACAAGACACATGAAAACAGATAGGGTTGTCATGACTCTTCAGTGAAAACCTAGGCCTTACTTCTTCAGTGCATGATTGTCGGAGTACAGACTGAATTAGACACTCTAGAGAAGGATATCTTCTGGTGGTTTTGGCGATGCTGAATCCTGGAAATGCAGACAAAAACCTGTCCTCAACAAACTTTGAAGAGAGAGAATCCTTTTGCCTGTGCTCTTCACTGGAACCTGGGAGGAGTGCACTAATTAGAGTTTTATCTTAGAACACAGACTTAGAACACACTCAGAATGTCCATGAATAATTCACTGTAATATAAGCCAGATAGTGCTTACCTAAGCCTGTTTTTACATCCGTATCTCTTTAAAAGTCCTAAAGAATAGCTGTCATGTTTGGCGGGATGAAAAAAGTTTCCGTTAACCGTGGTTCATATCATATTTCAACCATGAGACAAGAAGTTGAATTCTTTCTATGAATAGTCTAACAAGTGGAGACATCCCTCATGAATGAGTAGTTATAAAGCTAGTCAAATCAGATAGAATTGCTGTATAACTGAAAATACGACATGCGGATATTGCTGTGGGGAGGGGCAAACCCTGGACAAACCCCTGGACAAACCCCTGGACAAACCCTGGAAAAAACCCTGGTCTGGCCTGCAAGTTATAGCCCTAATAGAAACCTTACACCCATGATTCTAATCAACGAACTCATAGCATATCTTATATGTCTCTTATGTCTCATATAACCACTTTTCCTTACATCTAGAACAGCATTCACTAAGGTAAGTAGGTAATTGTAACATAACAGTTTAGGGATTAGGGTATATTTCTAAAAATATTTCTATAGGGTAAAGATAATGAAAATAATGAATCAAACAACAGCATTTTTTTCTATTGTTTTTGCTTATCATGGAACCCTAAACAGGAATATTAATGCATGAATATTAATGGAGAATCTAACAAAACCAAGCCAAATTAATTTATTAATTCATTCATTCAAGGACAGACAGACAGATAAATTCATTGGGTCATCTATCTATCCTGGGTCATCATATACACTTATGTTACAATCCAATGCATCACATGTAGGTGTAAACGGTGCTATAATAGATCAGCACACATGCTGCATAAAAGATGGCATATAAATATAATGTTATTGTTACTGTTGCCATTGGCTACATAAACATAGCCTATATGCTCTAAACTAGGGCAAGGCCCATATTCATAAACAATCCCAAAGTAGGTTGCCATCCATTTTACCCTCTCCAGAGGAGTTTACCCAGGTGCAGAGTATAAGTAAATCCCTTGCATAGAGCCTCTTTTTATTTTGGATTTGCATGACCATTTTTATGCCAGTAGTTACAGTCTTAGTAAGTAAACAACATTTATTTCTATAACATAATTAAAACAACAGGAGTGCTTGACACAGGAGTAGAGGTTAAGAAAAAGATAAAAATTAAAGAAAATGGAAAGAAAACTATATACAACACACCACAAAACATCCATACCACATAACTAGTTTTTTTTAAGCTAAGTGATATAAATACATTTTGACACCGCTGACACAGCCAGGTCAGTCCAGCTTTCTTCTTTGATGAGAGAGACCTCAGCAGAAGATGACCAGAAGCTCTTGAAGGTGTATAAAACTGAAATTAGTCTGATATACAAGCAGGAGTCAGCCAATGAATTGCTTTAAAAACCCACAGTATAACTGAATTAGCTGAATTATGAACTGTACAGGAACCCAGTACCGGGATGTTAGAGTTGGAGTAATTGGATCTTTCTTTTTTTATGCCACTGAGATTTCAAGCTGAAGCATTTTGGACAAACTGGAGTTGTGCTAATGAAGATCGGCTAACCCGAAGAAGCTGTGAGTTACAGTAGTTCAAATGAGATGAGACAAATGCATGAATCACCTTTTCTGGGTCATTGGTTGACATGAATCTTTAATCATGGTTCAAATGGATATTTCTGAGGTAATAAAAGCTGCAATAAACGTTTCTGACCATGTTGGAGAAATGCTTATCAAACTGCAAACTGCAAATGAGGTCTGCATCACTCCTGTCTCTGGTTTGACCTAAGAAGCAAGGTGACAATATTCTATGGTAGTCATTGGTTGAATTGTAAGAGCAAAATATAATAACCAAGGATTTACTCTTATTAAGTTGTAAAAACTGATTAGCCAAACAATGTTTATTATCCACAATATAATTAATCAGTCTCTTTATAAGTGAGCCATTGCTTCCTCCTTGCCTCATGCCGTTTAAAAATGTGTGTACATTTAGCATTAATTACATATTACTTATTTATAAATAAGGCTGTAATTACAATTAAAATGTTTACAAACATACATATGTATCAATGACATCATTTGAGCATAAATGAGCTACAAGTGCAGAAGAAACCACTTTTTCTATCATTTTTTTCAAGCAGGAAAGGGAGAAGGTTGCTGTGCACAGCTGACAGTGAAAAAGGTCAATCACAAAGCATTTCATGCTAGATCTAAATGTACTCTATTTTTTCCATAAAGTACTTATGAAAGTCTCGGAGAGGTTTCAATGGAGACTCTGGGCCAGGAGTACCAGGTTTAAGCACTGCATTATGCATATAACAAAGAACATTTGGCCTGTGTCAACTACATGCCATAATAGACTAAATGTATTGATTTCGTGCTAATGTAGCTGTCTCCTGAAATCTGTGTAGACGTGTTTTCAGAATTTCAAAAGACACTTGCAAATTGTCTTTCTTCCATCTACTTAGCCTTCCAGCAGTCACACCTGGGGGCTTGAATGGCATAATTTAACCAAGGTTGAGGTTTAACTTAGGCTTGTTATGTTTCAGTATGACAGGAGCTACTGAATCCAAAATACCGGAGCAAGAAAGATGTTATTTTTTATAAGTCCTCCATACCTTATTGAACATAACAGTCCCTATAAAGTAGGAGGCTTCTACATGAGCAACTAAGAAAATAGTTACTGTGCTAGGGTTGACAGAATGTGAATAATGGCTTAAGGATCTACGAAAGCTACCTGTTAAAGTTGCTTGTGATCAGAAAAGACCCCTTCTACTATCAAAAAGCTAATAGGAAACCCAAAAGACAGAATAAGATCAAGTGTATGATCACCTTCATGGGTGGGCCCCGCAATCCTCACTGTACACGTTTAAACGAGTTTAGTAACTGGATGAAATCAATCATCCACTGGCTTCCATGGGATTCAAATGACTGAAGAACTCGATATGTTGATCTGCGAGCCAGAGCCAGTCTCACCGTGATTTGTATCTACAGTTGCGCAGTACAGTGTAGCAAGCGATGTTTATGGGACTTTCCACCGAATACCTGTCACCAACTGAAGCTAAACTGGGAACACGAGCCAGACGTGTAGACGTGTCTACATATCTGAGAGCGCCGTAAAACGGTCGCTGTTTCTCCATGTAAGTTTCGAGGGCTAAATCGAGGAAGCTACACAGAGAAGCCTTCTGACTGAATGCCACCCTGTTTTCCTCATTTTTTGTACCGATTCCTGTGCCGCCACGGCGCCTCATTTCTTGGGCGACGTGCAGTAGGACAGGCAGAGTATAGTTACCTGCCTCGCTGAAGTAATGGAGATAAAGAACAACTCTCAACCCAAGATAGAATGACAACGGTTCTAACATCGCGCTCCTAAAGTTGGGCGATCATAGCAATGCAAAGAAGCGACCGTTCTATTTGAAGAGACAAGGACACTATAAAAACGAAGGGAATGGACGATTAACTAAAACATACACTAGTGCCACCTTGGTTCCCTCCAAGTGTGCCACACAAATTATGTAAAAAACAAACAAAAAACAAAGAGAAAGACACTAAACAGAGCTTTTTGGCCATGTTATTTGTCAAATACCTCATCTTAGACCTTGAATTGTTAAACAATACTTCCCTCCGCTGGTGTAAAAGGCCATTTCGTCATTCAATCAAGGGATATCACTTCCAGGTTTTTATTCCATCAGACCTTTAACCTTTCTTATGTCTGTGGGGCAATTTCATAATAATAAATAAATAAATAAATGTTGGGTGCAACTACCAAAGTAATCAAGTGTGGGCCACATACTGATGCTGTCAAAAGTGAACACTGTTCAAGTAGATAATATATTTAAATAAACTGCTTCAGAATGGACCAGTTGGATGTTCCATAGATCAACACACTGATGCCAGAGCATACCATTATATTATATGAGCTCCAATGATGATGACCACGTAGCCCAAGCACAATGGCTATAGATATTGTCACTTTTCATAATGCAGGAATCCTCAGGGACTGATGAATAGAGAATTAATGCAGCAGCGACTGAAGGGATCATCCACCCATCAAACAGGCAGCTGTGTGATGCACCAGTGGTCAGCCGCTAACTGGGATGCTATATGGAATGCTATGCTTTGGGATTTTCTGGTGACTATACACTAGATAATATTTTATTTAATAAAACAGCTTTAATGAAATATTCACAGAGTAAATATAACTAAGATACTTTATAATAGTAATAAATTTTCTTATTCTTTGGTAACTGCAGTTCCACCCATTCATTACATGACTAATGAGACAAAATCTGACATATACATTAATATTTGTATTAATATATAATGTTGTTTCAAAAAATCACACACATAAACTACAACGCACAGCCCCTCTCCGCATGACAAGTTATTTCAAGGAATCTCATGTGATGCCAGTCAACGTTTTTGAGGAAGCTTGCTAAATTTACCGAATGTAAGGGTCTTTCTTTGAAGTGAAACTTTGCTTTTCAGGCTCCTGTTTGATATGATGCACTGTGAATGAAACAGCAATAAACCATAAGATCTGAACACTGCCATGGAGATCTGGAAATGTTAGAAGGGATTTTGTTCTTGTTCACTAAATGTTGGATCTCCAAATTTTATATGGACCTGTGTTCCTCTTCCCATGTTCAACTAAATTTGCATTTTCCACTTACATCAATCACCACAAAGGCTAAAGTAGTGCTTAACCCAGAGCAACTTTCATTAACCTTTAAAACAGTCATAAGAGGAGATCAAAGGGTTTCCTATATTACCCTGACTACCTAAAGAGCCAGTGCCTAAATTATGACATTTACTTATGTTCATAATATCAGTGGTAGCTCAATGGAAGTAGCCACCCAGCATCGTCTCCTACAGCCTTTTACACAGTAGTGAGGAAAAGAGTGGGAAGAATGTGAGTTTTCATTCATTTCTTTATTTCAATTCTCGGCGGTAAATGCTGTACATAAAGGGGGTTTCAACGTTTCAGCAAACAAGGGCTGAGGAAATGGATCGTGTGTAAACCGGCACAAAAAGGAACAACAACCCCAAGAGGTCATGTGGCAGAAGTGCATTTAAAGAGAACAGTGCACACTTGTTAAATGTATCTGATCAATTAACAGACTAAAGAATGTTTCTCCAGTGTTCAGAGGCAATTAAGCTCATGCAATTTACCTTTAGAATACAGTCACTTTGCTACATATTTTTGTTTGTTTAACACCCGATTGTATGTATAGAGATGTATAGAGAAATTTTATGATTAATAAGTTAAAGGAAAAAAAAATACAATAGAACAAAAATACAATATTTGTCTAAGCGTTGTATTAGACTGAACAATTTCAGATGATATATTAATGTTTTGTTAAAATGTAAGCAATTTAAACAATTATGATTTTATTATCATTTTTAAGGATTTGGGCACCAAATAAAGTGCAAAGCAAAAGCATTCAACAATGTTACATACTGGTGGCTACAGTTTACTGCAAGACACTTCTGAGTTCACAAGAGGGACATCAATATTGCCATAAGCCATGACACATTTACAGAATGCAGTGACCACACAGAAACAAAACAAATGTACCGATATATTGCACTTTTGAGAAAATTAATTTCTTGTTTGATTTTACTGAACATACATCCAACTCAACCCATCCCTATAATATTGGTACAAGAGGCTACATATGTGCAAAAATAAAGCTCATTTAATAAAAGTTAGTAACTTGCCACTTTTATCATTACGTCAACAAAGCGGTACGATCATACGTACGGCAATTCCAAGAACTTTCAATGTATTCACATCAGACGACTGTTTTTTTTTTTTTTTTTGCAAATGCTGAAGCATGAAGCTTTCCCCTGTGTGAGTTTGTCTCATCTCAGTGTTTATGTCGAGGGCATTTCTCCTGATGCTAGGGGAAGATTTTTCAACTGCCTCTTGAAATATTATAAATCAAATATAAGTACTTAATGGTAAACCCCATGTTGGGTAGCTGACTCGGTCAAATATAAATATTGTAAATATAAATATTTAAAAGCCCTCCAAAACCCAAATTGAGTATAAATAAAATATAGTATATAGACATACAAAATTCAACACAATGCACCTTTTTGACATAGATTACAATTTATGGACTGGTTCAAACTGGTTATATTATATCCCTCATTTCACATAAAAAAACAAACTTGCCTTGTCTTTTTTATTGTACAGTCAAGAAAAAAAAAACTTAAATTAAATATGTACATAAGATTAGCCATCCCAAAACATTCATCAGTTGCTTTTTGAATAGAGGACGTACGAGCTACAAGCAGCCCCTGGTATAAGTGAGCACCTGAATGAAATGTCCACTGCTACACAAGATGATAAGATTTAAGATACAATGTAGAACATTAGCACTGTGCTGGGATAACAAATATGCTAATAGCTTAATCAAGACAATCAAAACGGGGGTAGAGGTGTGGAGGCATCGAAACCATCTAGCATTCAAGAAAAGCCAAACTGGATATGTGATTTGTGTAAGCTTTAACATGTACTGCAGACTCTACTGCTAGTCTATATTAAAAGTGGCAACTATAAGATTGATGCTGTTCCACCTGTCTGAGAAGGATTATTAAACTATACAACTGTATTTTAATTAAAAGCCATCATACAAAACTGCTGAATTGTTTAATTGAGCCTCAGTGACACACCTGGAGGATCTGTCAAAATTCAAGATGAAACAAAATTGCTTAGAGATACACAGCCAAACAGCCAAGTCAAACTGCATGAAGACCAAGACATACATTTCCTAAAGGAATAAAGATTAAAGTGAATCACGACTTGGATGCAACTCAGTGTTATGAATTACACCTTTAGTGAGCCGTGCCTTCTCAGCAGTTAAGAAATGCCTAATAATTTGTACAATAATCTGTCAAATCTGTATATCTAAAGATAGTCTTGGGTTTATATTTTCTATTAATTGGTAGTGTTTTATTTTGGTGTGCAATAAAGGCAATACCAACCACACTTCTTTAATAAGTCGACCAAATGCTGAGGAAAAAACACAACAAAAGACTGAATACATGCTATGCATATGCAAGGTAAGTAAATTGTGCATCTCAAACCTGCATTAAAAAGTAATTTCACACCATAAAGCTCTTAAGAACTTAATCTTTGCTACACCAGTATGATAAAACACCTGTCACACACAGACAGTGCTTTCCAATAAAACACCATGATAACACAGTCATGCATTCAAGGCCTTGCTCAGTATGTCATCTCCTTTCAACTAATTAAAAACAGTCACATGACCTCAAAGTTTTCTGGCCATGTTTCCGTTTCTGTTTAATATGGAGTGCTACATGCGTCTAAGTGGAGTGTGCAGCAACTACATTCTCGAGCGTTTGTCTCCATCATTTCAGACATTTAATCATCTCCAAAGGAAGGCCACAGGGCAAGTAAAAAAACAAAAACACAAAACAAAAGACACTTGGGGGAGGGTGAGAGGGATGGTGTGGTAGTTGTTTTTTTTCCCCCAGTAATCAGACGCTATTGGCCCATGCAGGTCCGTTCCTTGTCACCAGGCCTCAGCTTCCGGAGACCTGGGCATTGCAGCAGGGGCCTGAAGCACATGCTGGTGTTGGAGGAGAGAAGTCCGAGGACCCCGGGGAGCAGCAGAGAGCAGGGCCACGCCGCCCCGCACGGGCGGCAGGCCACCTAGTGGTGGGGTTGTGAAGCGCAGAGTCTCCACATGCTGGTATATCTCAGCAGCAGTGCTGTGGTACTCTAGAAGAGGCAAGACCACCGTGAAGCCTACACTAGGCATGTAGTAGCATGAGGTTCCTCCTTCTGCAGCTCCCTGTGCTTGTGAAAATCATTAGATATCTGAGACGGAAAAAAAAAACTTCCTCCCTTCATTACATATCTATATACACAACAACAGATCTAATGCTATGGACAGCAAAGCCCCTTTTCAGCGCAAAAGTAAGTGATGGACGGGGCGGAGAGCTTACAGTTGGGTTAGAGACGCACTGCTTTGGTTCTGCCAAGATCCCTGATGGCATAAGATCCTTCCCGTGCATTTGTTTCGACGTGATTCAACACACGCAGCCATGTGTAACAGCTGGAAGGTGAGACCAAGACACAGCTGAACACAGATCAGATCCGTTCTCCAAGACCAGGAACTAGCGAAGGTAAGTTGTTCACATATAGTGCATCCTACTGTCGGAAGGTGAGGATTTAAAAAAATACCATATGCCAGTACAAGGTTGGCAATAAGTCAGTGGAGGCAGAGAAGCGTGAGAGAGTGGGAGGAACCGGCTCACAGCTGGTGTACGATGCTGTCGGTGTGACTGAAGGATGCAGGGCCGTCCTGATGGAGGCGCTGCCATTGGAAGGTGGTGCTAAGAGAGCCCAACTCCTCTTCCTCGTTCTCCTGCTCTTTAGCAAACTCCATGAAAACCTGAGATGCACAAATCCAGTACAATGAGGGCCCAAAAATAACCAGGAGAAAATTCTAAAGTACCCTCAAAAAACTAAATTACCATTATTATTATGATTATTATTATGGGATTATTATTAGGGAATGTTAGCATTTATGGCAAGATCCAATAACAGCTAAACATTATAACCAACCTGCTCGAGGGTGGACTGAGAGAAGTTGTATTCCTCAAAGTTGAAGTTCTGCTTAGCTGTGTATAGGCAACAAGAAAGAATTATTAGTCAATTTGTAAATAATTGAAATTCGTGTTCGTTCTAAGTATTGTTCTATGGCGACCTACCACTCTCTAACTGAGAAAAAGCTTTGGCCAGTGATTTAACATCCTCCATTGGAATCTTATAAACCATCAGAGTGGCAAAACTGCAAAACACAACAAAGCAAAACACACATATACTTAATATACATCATTACGGCTTCGTGTAAACACCTCTCTTTTGACACTCAAGCACTACCACTCCTACAGAAGCTGTTGTTCTCTACCACACACCTCTCCTGGCGTGCAGCATGCGGAAAGATCTTCAGTATCTCCTTGTGCAGTAGTGCCACCTGCTGGAGGCCAGTGAGCTCTTCACGAAGTTTAATCTCCAGACTATAACCTCGACCATACTTCCCCTTCAGGTGCTGGATGGAACCAATGCACCTAAAGGAAACCACATCACAAACGAACAACACTAATTAATGTGTCAATAATAATAACAATGATTATAATAATAATAATAATAATGACAACAACAATTAGGGTCCTGGAAGAAAGCAGTGAGAATTCGACTGACCGTAGCTGGCCAGAGACCATGATGGCCACTCGATCGCAGACGGCCTCTGCCTCCTCCATGTAGTGAGTGGTCAAGATGGCACCACGTTGCTTGTTTTTAAAAGCAGCACGCATTGCTCTCCTGCGGCACCGGGCAACAATAACACGTTAATGCAGAAATGCCTGGATTAGGAGCAGGAGGTACTGTCTCTGTATCAGATACGTGTACAGCAAAGTCCGCAATGTCATCAGGTTATTATTATCATCTTGAAATCATGTGATTTTATTTAGCCACAAAGGTATACGTCAGTAAATGGATGCTCCATACACACGTCTGAGAAGAAACCAATGCACAAAAAGGGTTTTACCACATGCGCTGCTTAGATTTAGGGTCCATCCCAGATGAGGGTTCATCCAGGAGCACAATCTGAGGGTTTCCCAGCATGCTCAGTGCAAAACACAACTGCAAACCAACAAAAACAGGGTGGGGAAAAAAAAAACAGATTCTGCTGTCAGTCTCCTAGTAAGACATGTTACATAGAAGGACTTTTTTTATATGGTTGGTATGGTGCAGTGGGTAACAATGTTGCCACTCCCATGGGGTTTAACCCCCATCCAGGCAAGTGCTCTATGCTGTACCAATAAGCCTGCATGGGAGAGACGCCCAACACTACACTTGCCTACCGCTGTAACGTTTGAGATCATAAGGCACTCTGGATAAGAGCACCTGTCAAATGCGTAAAAACATGTTAAATGTAAATGTGAAAAGGAATCAGAAATGTTTACTCTAAAGACAGAGTGCTAATGCAGCGGTGGTTTCATCAGCACGCAGTGCTGGAGCCTCACCTTCCTCTTGAGGCCTGCAGACAGGTGTTTAGCCTGCTTATGTAGGTGATCCTTCAACTCCAGAGCATTAACCACACTGAGGACACACACACACACATAACTGTTTCTCTCTATGTCCACGGATCCTTATTTATCAACTATTTCGGTATGAATACTAATACTAATCTGATCAGATCCTCCCCCTTGGCAATGTGTCTGCATTCATTAAGATATGAAAGTCAGTCTTACTATCTGATGACCAGGGGTTAGAATGTGAAAGCTACATGAAATACTGCTCACCATCTAAGAATGAGCATGAAAACATGTATATTGATAGAGGAGTGCAGTCCTAGAGGTACCGTCTGATGATGTTTGGCACATCGACATTGCGTAAACCCTTAATGGCAGCATATATCTGGAGATGCTCCTGCAGGGTGATCCTGGGCCAAAGGGGGTTCACCTGAGGGCAGTACCCCACATGCTCTAGCGGGTTATCCTCTGGCCTGAACTCTGTGCTATAGTCTCCCATCAAAATCTGAAAAACAGCACAACACGTAAAACTGGATAATGGTCATTCACATGGTGTTTTGAAATTAGGGCACTCGAACAAAACAAAAAGATGTATTTCGCTGAAGGTCTGATGTGAGGTTTTTAAAAAAAGGTTCCGAGTGCCGCTGTTTTACTGCCACTTTACAATGCAGAGGGTCTGTTCAGAGAAGTTTGGAGGCGGCACCTGTCCAGCAGTGGCGGCCGTGTCTCCAGACAGCATGTGCATGATTGTGCTCTTCCCTGCTCCGTTGGGTCCCAAAAGACCCAGGACTTCACCTGAGTAAAACATGAAAGCAGAAGGTAGGATCACCTTACCTCACCCTTATCTCACACAAGGGCTAGGTGAACAGAAGAAAGGAGCGCACCTCTACGGACGCAGAAGGAGATGTTCTTGGCGGCCACTTTCCTGGTCTTATTGAGGGAGAAGCCCTCTCTCTTGCCGGAGTACTGCTTCCTCAGGTCGCTCACCACCACCACGGGTTTCTGAGCACACGCAAGAAAAAAGAAGAAGATTCAACCACCTTGAAATTTTGAACTAGCTAGTACGTACATAACTTAACCATATCAAATCTGACAAATTCTTTTCTTTAAATTGGCAGCTGGCCTAGTAACTTCATAATGAGATCTACCATCTGAAAATGAGTTATTTAATAAAAAAAAGAGTGTATTAAAGCACCACAGCTGAAAACACATGGTTGGGGTGTAAATTATTAAATATTTCCCACCTCTTCACAGCTCTGACAGGTGAGTGCCTCCTTCACGCGAGCCTTCTCCACCAGTACGTCCTCATCTTCATTTATGCTTTCCTCTGGGTTCCTCTGCACTTTGCCCTTGGCTTTAGAGGAGATCCTACACAGAAGAGTGTATTAAAAAGAACACATTGCATGACAAATGCAACATTGTGGAGAAGTAATTAAAATCCTAAATATTAAATTCTGTGTCAGGAGTCACTTGAACACAAAACAGAAGCCCTGACCTGTGAGACAGAGATCATAATAAAGGAGATTTGGCTCTAACCTGCACAGCTGGTCATTCTTCATCGTCCTGCCTCCATAGCGTATCTCTAACCACCGCAGCAAGAAAAGTAGTAGGATGCACTGGAGGTAAGGCTGCAAACACCACAAGAAATTAGTCAGCGTACGAAATTGCTCCAGGTCTGTAAGACACATGTTCACAAAGTCTGAGGAACTCACAGCTATAACTGCAATGAGAAGATTTTTCCACAGGAACTCTTCATGGAAAGACAGAAGGAAGGTAGCCTGAAATTACAGACATTCATCATGTGTGCACTACAAACTCTACGAACAAATGTTGGATTCTAAATCACCAAACACGAGACTGCAATTTCAACTTCAACTTACTGTCTAAGCAGTAACCCACATTCATCATCCAGAATGAAAATCCTAACTACTCTGGTAACGCACATATTCAAACCCAGGCAAACCTTTACGTGGCCGCTGGTCGAGACTCGAGACTGAGCATTGCTCATTTCAGAACACAGATGATGCTGACGTAGTCTAATTGCAGGCACTCACCTTGGTGATGCAGTTGAGGCAACCCATTAGAGGGTAGAGTGGGTTGAAGAAGCACAGGGTGTTGTGTAGGACACGCGTCAGGGCAGGGTTATCATTCACAAAGGCCAGCTGGACCAGAGATGCAGACACTACACACACCTGAGAGAGACACACACACACACACACACACTCTCTGTTTTGGTATTACAACGCAGTACAACATTTTTGTTTATTAGTAATTGCGACACCTTTAATTTAGTAGTTCACATTTAGTAATAAATCTGTCTTCAGCAGACCTCATTTTGAAGTAACATCTCAGCCTGTGACTAACCATCATGGAGACGACGGAAAAGAAGTCTCTGTTGCTCTGGACTTTGGCAAACATGAATGACACACAATATGTGAAGAGCACCATGGCAGGGCAGAATCCGATTAGACAGAGAATCTGAAAGGCAAAAAAAAAAAAAAAGAAGTTAGACGTGAACCACAGCATGTATGAGACCATGAGACCTGGCACGAGTCCATGTCAGCTCAGCTCCGACACTGAAGAATGAAAATGAAGTGTACAAGAGGCAGCAATTAGCAAGGTGCAGTGTAATGTTGGGTATAATGTTAGATTGAAGTGTGTGTGTGATTCAATAGAAAATCATACGTGTATGATTCAATAGAAAATTGTAAGACAAACAGGCTACTGCTTATGCACATCAATTTGAGTGAGTGCATGTATGTCTGTGTGCATGTGCATGTGCATGTGTGCATCTCTCCTTACCACAGACATGACGTTGCTGTCGGACAGTAGATTAGTGGAATGGAAGGCGAACAGCGTGGACGTCATGGCGATGAGGATGAGGTAGTAGAATGGTATGTCCACGGCGGCCTGCCCACACCAGTACGCAGATGGCAGCAGGCCAGAGATCCTCAGCGTTGAGCGACACTTTATCTAAACCGGAAAGAAAAGCAGCTTACTTCTGCTTACAGTGTTGCTCAGCTAGTTCGAATATTGCCTATTGCAATAAGGTACGTTCAGCTGAAAAAGAACATTGAGGCACACTGACCCAAAATGGCATCTTGTTACATATAAGGTACATGTGTTCAAATTCGAAGGCACTCTTTCAGACATGATTACCTCTCGATCCCGCGTGTGGTCCATTGCGAAATAGGCTGGCATGCCAGCTGCCAACATACCCAGAATCACAGCCTCAATGTAAACCAAAGCATAAGACGTTGAGTCTGGAATTTGCTAGGATACAAGAGAAAAACAGGATTCCACCTTTGGAACACCTCTGAGGGCACTCACACAATTACAGTGTTAAAGACACGGACAATTAGAATGCTGGTGTACATTCCGGATACTCACGTATTCAAAGGGCTTGGTCCAGGTGTTGATCCGTCCTGTACCATTGAAGCCTCTGAGCAGGGCGTTACTGAGTACATTCACTGCCATGGGCAGAGAGTGCACCGTTGTACTGTTAAAGGCGATCATATAACCAAAACCCTGCACAGACAGAGAAGCACAAGGATTGAAACACAGTGGGTGAATGTTTAATAAAAAACACCTCCTGGTTAATTTAAAGGTTAATTCATGAAAAATGCACAAATAAATCAGAAGCTAGAAGACATCTTTAAGCAGCCACGCTGCTGACAATCCTCATTCACAGACCTCTAAGCAAACCTGCTGGTCCAAAGGCCTCATCCTGAGAAGACCAAGAGCTCAGTTTGGTAGAGCTACCCCACTCCGACCCACCGTGCTTCCTACCCACACTCTAGCACACCAACACAGTAGCGTTTCATCTGCGCCCACAAGTCAAGATGCTCCTCAGAGGTAAAGGAGATTCTTTACCGGACACGTTTAAGGTTACTACAATCCCGATCCATACCAAGGCTTTTCAGAGCCAATTCAGTGCCGTGAAGCACGCTGTTGGTGCGGCTCACCTTACTGGAGCCTGTTACGTTGATGGCAGCGCTGTGAGGTGCAGCAGACATGTAGTCCACTTTCTTCATCATCTCGACTTTAATGTCCTGAGACTCCAGGTTGTGAATGAAGCCAGATATATCGGAGTCTACCAAGGAAGATAAAAATGGAGAGGAAGGATTCACCCAAATGGCGACCTATCTAATGCATTAGGGACCAGGAAGCATTATGTATATGAAAGCATGATGCATCCCTTCTAGGTTACATTCACTGTGAACCTCATTCTGTAAGTAACTTCTCTAAAGGATATTTTTAATTTCCATATCATCTTTAAGCGTCACTTCCCGAACAGGTGTAATTACCTAAATAAAAGGTGGGCAATTAGAACTCGAATAATTAACAACTGATCTGAATATTTGATGAGGTGGTTTGACATCAATAATCGTAAATTTCTATTCGAGGGAGGCTGGCTGACAGACCAGAGGAGTTGAGTATGAGCAAGTTGGTAGCATATTTGCGAGGGGCTTCATGACGGCGGAGCAGGTAGATCGGCTGGAAGTGTCTTTCGGGGGAATGGATCTGAATATTCCCTGTAGCCAGAGATAGAATCAGCACCGCAGTCAGGAAGACCAGGAGTAGCATCACACTGGTGTAAAAGAGTGAGAGCAACAAAGAGGGTGAAGACACACACAAAATATTTTTTTTACCTCATTTACCATGCAAACGCCATCGTGGTGTTTTGAGGTGAAACGCATATACTCACTTGTATATGATGGGCTTCCTTTCTCTCTGCAGGTTAAGCATATGAAGCCAGGCCACAATGCTGAACTGCTGCCTCCAGAGGGCATGGCCTGTTACTGCATCCTGCCTGCCATCTGAGAAGGTAAGAAGCCTCTGGTCCATGTCATCCAGGGAGGATGCGTCTCCCTCCTCCTCTGCCTTGTCCTGGTTGAACACACTGTAGTCTGAAACACATAATGAGATATGCTTATGTCAGCCTCTGTTTTACACTGGGACTATTTAGAAACAGGAGGATTGGGGTTCCTGCTGTTTTGACAACTTAATGGTTTTAAGAGCATTAAATGAACGAACACACTCTATAGGTAGCTGTGTGAGGTCAAAGCTGTTTGATGTCAAATCATCACAGGTACAAATGCTTCTCATGGCTGCCACGAATAAGTGAATGTGTGTCTATGTGTGTGCACGCAGGAGTGAGAGAGATTTTTTTTACCTGCCTGGTCCACTTCTGCTTCCGCCTCCAGACGCAAAAACACATCTTCTAATGTTGTCATGGAAACGCCATAGTTAATGATACCCAGGTCAGGCCTACAGTCCAGCGCTGTGAAAAGTCCTTGGAGCGAGACAAGAGAGGCACCACTTACCTTCATACGAGCACATATTACAACACAATAATCATCCACAACAAACCAGGAGACGGAGTAGCAAAACAAAGCAGCTTCGCGCACCCCTAATGCACTACGCCAAAGCTAAAAGCACCCGCTAAATCCACTAAATCAGCGCTGGTCGAACTGTGCAGATCACTCATGTTCAGTCAAGCATAAGGCAGAGTAGTCCAAGGCAGATGGTAAAGCAGAAGGTTAGCAGAAGCCAAACCTGGAAACGTTTCCATGCTCTCAAAAGGCAACGTGAACGTGAGCTCAGCCTCCTGTTGCCTTGACAACTGAGCCTTCGGAACATGCTGCTTGACCAGTGATGTAAGGCTGTCTGCTTCACAGACTTCTGTCACAGACATCCTGCGCGAAGTGAAAACACATTGAGAAAAAGATGCTATGTCGATACCAGCCATCTTCTCACTTCCGTTACCAATCAGGCAGAAGCGCACACATACACACATGTAGCTACAAACCTTAGGGACAGCCAAGACATGCACACATGGAACTAATACACAATCTCACAAATATTAGGATCATTAAATCTTTATATTTACTATATTTACTAAGTGTAACTATTCAAAGTAAACTTAGTTTTCAAATTCATACTTTCAAGTATACTAAATTAAACAGCAATTTCATTAAATTTAAACTATATTGTTTACATATTAATTGTTATTTAGAGACTAATTACTCCACAAACTAGGATAACTATGTCATTCATATATCATATTTGTAATATATATATATTTTGTTTGTAATATATGTATATTTTATTTTTTGCTAATATTAACATATCCTACAGACCAGATGTCCTACTAATCCAGCAGAACAGTGAACATTCCTAATGGATTTAGTATGTCACACTGACCTGAGGTGGTAGCCAACTCCACACTTGGTTTTGAGGTAGAGAGACGAGCCCACACATTTCAGCTGGCCTTGAGAGATGACTGCTTTACGATCTGTGGAGCAGAAGGATCAAAGACGAGGGAGATACCAAATACGATGGAGTGTTTATGGGAGCAGGACCACGTGAGAACGAGCACAAGGAAAGCAGACCATCCTGTACCTGCCAGTATGTCTGCCTCGTCCATGTAGTGCGTGGTGAGGACAGTAACTCTGCCCGCCCGGCGACTCTTCAGCAGGGCCCACACCTGGTGACGTGACACTGGGTCCATACCTGCTGTAGGCTCATCCAGGAGCAGGATCTAGCGCACACACACACACATACACACAGTGAACCAGAAGCATTCATTAAGATAATCAGTAACAAGCTGTGGAGGTGTTCTGTACCTTAGGGTCCCCTAGAATAGCAATGCCCACAGACAGCTTCCTCTTCTGACCCCCGCTCAGGTTCTTAGCTTGTGCATCCATGATCTTCTCCAAATCCAGATCCTTCAAAACTTTCCTAACCTATGGATGGGCAAAGAAGTATTTCCATACAACATAGTGGCATTTAAAATAAACTGTTAGTATGACCGGACCTGGATCGAGGCAGTGACAGCAGGTCCTCACCTCATTGTCAATGTCACAGGGTAGAATGCCTTTAATGGCTGCAAAGATCCTCAAGTGCTCCTCCACAGTCAGCACGTCAAAGATGATGTTGAACTGTGGGCAGATTCCCACCAGCTGCTTCATCTCAGCCCCGTCCGCAATCTCCGCCACTGGAGAGCCATAGATGGCAGCAGAGCCTGTGGACCCGACAAGGGCATTACATACGTGCAGGTGCTCACTTTATTGTGTATTTGTCCACCGTTATGAATCAGACAGGTGAGCTAGGAAGAAGGAACCAGGACCGTGTTTTATCAGATATGCTCCCTTCTCAGAGAGAGCCTTGTCGGCATTTGCACCAATATTGGACAGTATTTATTTAGAAGTGTACGGCGCCTTGAACAGACCTTCTGTTGGAGGACAAATGCCACACAGGATGTTCATGAGGGTGGATTTCCCTGCTCCACTATGACCCAGCAGAGCTGTGATCTGACCTTCGTAGATGTCAAAAGTCAAGCCTGAAAGTAAACCTGGGGTTTAGGGATAATCCTCTATGCTAGGTGTGTTAGATGTATTGCATCACAGCCAAAAGCAATACCAGGTGTTAGCACTTGTAGTTAGGGATTACACTGGCCGGTGGTTGCCAGAGTAATCGCAGGTAGGTGCCATGCAAATGGACCCTGAACCAGGGGGTTGAGAATTCTGAACTCCCTACGCTTAAATCCAGATTAAGCCTCCCCAACTCCAAATTTAATCCTCTCCTCAGGCTGCCAGGTGTCCTTATAATGCAATGGCTTTTAATATATAACCAGAGCAGAATAGAACCGCAATACTTACTGCAATAAACATGTATGAATAAATCAATACAGAAGGGGAAAATAATCTTAGCTAGAAATATAATCAAACTGCTATTACTGTTCAGATAGGACAGCTGTATAAAAGTATAAGAACCCACCTCTCAGTGCATCCACCATGCTGTCCTTCTCTTTATAGGTTTTATGGATGTTATAGATCCTGAGGTGAAGATAAACACATACACACACAAACACATGATGGATATTCAATGGTAGGTTTGGCAGCAGGCCACGCTCCTCTCAAAGACTCTCGCCCTGACCTCGCCAAGTCTCCCTCGATTTGAGCACAATACACACAACTACTGGGATGCATCCCTGTCAGTGCTTTCTAAAGCTTCTCATTAGTTACTATAAGTCAAAACATGAGGGCACGATGTGTGGGATGTATGCACTGTCTGTGTTTTTATGGTCCTCATAGGGCAGGCAGCAGCGCATCTAAGCATATTTCACTTCAGGGAGAACAGTCCATCATGATGAAAATCTGTATTAAAGAACTGTTCTCATGTTTAGCCTACATAACGATATTTGCAGGCATTTTCACACCCCACCTTCTTGGTTTTATTTATTTTGTGAACAGACATATATTTATATATAAGCAGACATGTGTTTTAACACATAGAGCACATATAAGAACTGGGAGGTCTTGGCCTTATTGATGGCTCTGTTGTGCAAATAAGTATCAGCAAGTAGTGTGCACTCATGTTGTAATTCACTTAAGGAATAAAGTTAGAATTATAATTATAATGATTAAGTTATGAATTAATGATGTATTCTTTATCTACATTATCTACGAAGTTTTCATATTACCACACCCAATATGCTACTCTCACCATTTCTGTAAAAACACTGCTATGAAAATTCAAGAGTTTCATATAAAATTGTTACATGAGGGCAGAAAAAACATACTATGTATAGCTGCTTTGTGGAAGTTACAAAGTTAGAAAAATAAAGGTAGAAAAAAATAATAATAATACAGCTTGGGACACCAACAGCTTAAGTGTGTGAAAGGTAAAAGTAATACCTGATAGCCTCTTTGCCTCTAAACTCAGGAGAAACTGGTTCCACTGACTCATCAGCCGTAGGCGTCCCATTCACCTCGCCTTCATAAACAGAGCTCACTTCCACATAGCGCTTTCTGCGTTTTGACCAATAAGAAGGCTTCAGGAAGTAGATCACGGAGCGTCTCATTCCAAACTCGCCTAGAGGGCAAAATAAAGTTACAAAGGCTGAACTCCAGGGTTTTTTACACCACAATCTGAGAGGCACCAATCATGTTGAAACACAGATTGCTGATAGCTGATACCAGAAAACGCAAACATTTCTAATATCAGTAAACCACCAACTGCCATATTGGACCAAGGGCTATTTTATGCACAGACATTAAAAATTAAAAGACACTTAAACATAACTAGAAAAAAACAGGGAAGTAGAAGGATACAGAACATCACTGTAATATAATATAATAATATAAAATTATAAAATACTTAAGTTTCACTGTATAGCCAAGAGGCTCCCAGACATAGTCATAACTTGCTCTACAAGACAAACTATGTGAGTGGGTGTGGCTTGGCATCTGTAGCTGAACTGTTGCACTCTATATTACAGTTAAAATCAACCCAATTGACCACCGGGAAAATCACATCATGGGCCATAAAATGAGTTTTTTCCCATGGAAGAAAACGATCTGCCATGAAATACAGTGCAATTCATAGCTTTTTTGGACTCTGCCTTAATTGGTGGCTTCTACAAGCCTGATTTGACATCTTGCATTGACGTTGCTGTCAACGCACCAGGAGGAACTTAGTAAATAGCAATTTAGTAAATGCATAAAAATTCTAAGTGGTCAGCATACAGCAACATGAAGTGAAATTAATTTAGGTAGTTTTTTTAAACGCTGATGGACAAAAACTGTTATATACCAGTTCCAATGCTGTGTTAATAGGACCCTGACATATTGAAATGCCTGATGGGTGTGGGTAGGGTATGTAGCTCACCTGGTAGCACCTGGTCTAGATAAATAGCCAGCAGCAGATAGAGAATGCAGTCGAGGAAGAGCATTAACAATGGCACATACAGCGCATGAGGACCATGAGCCAGAGTGGAGAACACCGCACCGTCTCCCTGGGCCTCCAGATACACCACCTACACGTTTTACAATCAAGACAACATATGGCAAGCACAAATCAGTCTAGGCCTAGAACTAAGGAAAAAAAATACAATTAAGTCTAGTTTTATATAGGTTACATAAAGTGCTGTTTCATACAAAAAGTGCATTTGTCTTAGAGGGGCTAAAAATCATTTTTATTCCCATTAGCACAAGATAACTACCAGTTTATCTGTCTCACCTCTAAAAGCACTTTGACACACAGGGACCTGAACTCAGGCACCACTGCCCTATTGGATGTTTTTGTTACCTGGGCAATGCCGATGGAGAAGGCAGTGGGAGACAGCAAGCAGAGCACCCATACAGCCGGCTGGGGGAAATCCCTCATCAGTACCGTGAACAGAGACAAGCAGCCAAACACCAGTGTCAGCATGGAGCCCATTGTACTAGCAAACTTGGGCTTCTTAAAGAGAGGAGTCAGCATGAAGGAGAAGAAGATCTGGGGAAAAGGGAGGAGAGGCAAAGTCATCAGCTACACATCCAAGTTCTACTACAGGACTACTAAAAACACTCATGCTTCCTTCCTTCTTTCCAATTTGCTCTGGTGTGAATCACTGTGTTCAAGCGCATTCTGCAATACTGAGTAAACAACTGTAGGAGTAAATCCTTGAGACGTCTGAAGACAACACATATATGGGCTGAGCACCACTAAACGTGTTGAATTAAAAGGTAGGTATATCTAACAGAATCAGACCTGTGATTACAAACTTCTGTATCTATGAGGCCAAGAAATGAAGGAAGACCTACGGTCAAACAAGCGATCTCCTAGTACCGATTAAATGAAATGCTGCTTTTTGCTGGTTTTTACCTACAAAACAAAATGAAGACTGACGGCACTTACAGTGGATATTCCATAAAGGAAGATGAGAAGAAATATGACAAGGAAATTGCTGTTGGAGAAGAGAGGTGTCCATGTAGCAATAACAGCCATAAGAACAGACATAGTGGTAACCAGGGCAGCATAAAGAAGACCCCAGGAGAGCCTATACATGAAACACACACACACACACACACACACACGTACACAAACACACACACACACACACATTGCGCAGTTGACTGATCAAGGTCAGCGCGCCTACCAGAACGCCGTGTCATACAGTCCCATCATGCTCATGGTGTCTTTGAGCCGGTGCTCCTTCTCCGCTGCCACATTGACAATGAGGAAGGAGACGAAGGGCGTGAAAGCCAACACCAAATAAATGGAGATGAGTGCATGAGGGAACTTCTGGACCTCCACCGTGTTGGGGTGACCCATCATCACCACACGCACGTTCATCTCCCTCCACACCGAACGCTTCGTCTGCATCTGCATCGAAAGATTAAAAACAATCCACCGTCTTTTTGTTTTGTTTTTTTATTACAGCAAATCTTGTGTATTCCTCACAGAGAGTCCTTGTTTCATGGGTTCCCTGAAGCTGCGCTCTGCTTTTTAAAATGATCAGTTTTCAATAATGTGGGTGTATTTACATTACTAAAGACTAGATTTTCAAGTGTGTGTTTAAAGCCAACATACTCCAGCCCAGTTTACGAATGCACAGCATTTCATGCCAACCCCACCTGTATGATGGCAGCGTCGATCAGTGACTGGAGCCGTGTGAAACCAGAATACCAATAATTCGCAGCATGGCAGTTCAAATGGTTGGCATAACAGTTAGCTGTAAGGGAAGACAAAAAGCTAAAACTTAATTCTAGGACATGGCTTTGCTCAAGTTTCAAATATTATACTTAAATCACTGAGTAGAATTTAGATATACATGAGCCTAGCCTGCACTAATTGGTAACTAACAGTAATGTATATTTTTAGAAAATACATAAAAAATTATTTGAGGGCTCTGCTAACCAAATGTTAGCAATTGATCAAAACACAAGAGCTAAGCAGATTAAAGGAGGCTTCAGATTCAAAGCATGTAACTGGTGGACCAATAAGACGAGTTTTATTAGTATTAGTAGAGGTATTAGTGATTTTGATTAAGCTCTCTCCTTTTTATTTTTTAGAATCTACTCTACAAAGGCTAGCATAAGTACTTCTTTTGTCTGGGTTCTCACCAATCGACTCAGTGTAGTCACTAGGTAGGGGGACCTGGTTGTAGGGGAATCGTAACTGGTAGGACATCTTATCAAGGAACACCACTCCCACATAGCCAACAGGTTCATAGAGGCTGGCATTCTCCAGGTCTTCTTCAGTAGAGAACATCTCTAAACGGTGCTGCATCTCTGTTAGAAGAACCACATGAACCAGGTCATAGTTAATCAACACACAGGAATTGGTCTTTACGGTCCTCTGCACACAAGGCATGTCTATTTTGCATGATGTTATGGTTATATTATGGTTAAGTTAATTTCACTTTTCCCAATTACAGACAAATTATGTGAACACTAGGAGAATATTAACACTTACATATTTCATGAGAATGCTCATAAATAACTGTATATTTAAAGACAACAGTAGCAACAGTAGTAGAGAACAGACCTATGTCCATCACATAAACTGTCAGGTTTTCTCAAGCCCTTGATGGCACATGGCTCCATATGCAGTGTACCAAGAAATACAAACTGGATTCCAAAAAAGTTGGGACACTAAACAAATTGTGAATAAAAATTGAATGCAATGATGTGGAGGTGCCAACATCTAATATTTTATCCAGAATAGAACACAAATCACAGATCAAAAGTTTAAACTGAGTACATGTAACATTTTAACGGAAAAATATGTTGATTCAAAATTTCACAGTGTCAACAAATCCCCAAAAAGTTGGGACAAGTAGCAATAAGTGGCTGGAAAAAGGAAATTTAGCATATAACGAACAGCTGGAAGACCAATTAACACTAATTAGGTCAATTGACAACATGATTGGGTATAAAAAGAGCTTCTCAGAGTGTCAGTGTCTCTCAGAAGCCAAGATGGTAAGAGGATCACCAATTCCACCATTGTTGTGCAGAAAGAAGTGCAGCAATACCAGAATGGTGTTACCCAGCGTAAAATAGCAAAGACTTTTAAGTTATCATCATCAACCGTGCATAACATCATCAAAAGATTCAGAGAATCTGAAACAATCGCTGTGCATAAGTGTCAAGGCCGTAAAACTCTACTGGATGCTCGTGATCTCCGGGCCCTTAAACGTCACTGCACCTCAAACAGGAATGCCACTGTCAAGGAATACTTCCAGAAAGCATTGTCAGTGAACACAATCCACCGTGCCATCCGCCATTGCCAGCTGAAACTCTACAGTGCAAAGAGGAAGCCATTTCTAAGCAAGCTCCACAAGCTCAGACGTTTGCATTGGGCCAGGGGACATTTAAAATGGAGTGTGGCAAAATGGAAGATTGTTCTGTGGTCAGATGAGTCACGATTTGAAGTTCTTTATGGAACACTGGGACACCATATCATCCGGACCAGAGAGGACAAGGATAACCCAAGTTCTCAACGCTCTGTTCAGAAGCCTGCATCACTGACTGTATGGGGTTGCATGAGTGCTTGTGGCATGGGCAGGTTGCATGTCTGGAAAGGCACCATTTATGCAGAGAACTATGTTCAGGTTCTAGAACAACATATGCTCCCATCTAGACGTCATCTCTTTCAGGGAAGACCCTGCATTTTTCAACAAGATAATGCCAAACCACATTCTGCAGCAATCACAACATCATGGCTACGTAGGAGAAGGATCCAGGTACTGAAATGGCCAGCCTGCAGTCCAGACATTTGGCGCATCATAAAGAGGAAGTTGCGACAAAGAAGGGCCAAGACGATTGAACAGTTAGAGGCCTGTATTAGACATGAATGGGAGAGAATTCCTATTTCTAAACTTGAGAAACTGGTCTCCTCTGTCCCCAGACGTCTGACTGTTGTAAGAAGAAGGGGGGATGCCACACAGTGGTAAAAATGGCCTTGTCCCAAATTTTTGGGGATTTGTTGACGCCATGAAATTTTGAAACAACATTTCCCCTTAAATTGATACAGTTTAAACTTTTGATCTGTCATCTATGTTCTATTACGAATAATTTATTGACATTTGCCATCTCCACATCATTGCATTCAGTTTTTATATACAATTTGTTTAGTGTCCCAACTTTTTTGGAATCCGGTTTATACTAACATGGCCTAGAAAAACTGTTTTTTTTCCTTTTGTTAAGTCAAGAACATGTTTCTACAGGATTATGCAAGTGGATTACCAGTCGCTGAAACTCACGTAACTCTTGTGCCACTTCCTCCATAATCTGACTGGTGACATTTGTTATGGGAGTGTAGCCCAGGCCTTTGAGTGACAAGTACTCATCGCTATCTTCTAGCTCAGACGTGCTGATGCTCCCATACGAGATATGAGGGTTGAGGGTACTGATCAGGATGAGCAGACCCAAAAGCAGCAGAGGAAGAATCAACTCCTACACAGAGACAAACACATGGCATAATGCCACAAGATGACACGGAGTAATCATTGGGAACGTAATAATAATCTGGAGATTATCTGACACAGAATAACATATGTTGGGGCAAAGTTTATGACTTTTCCCCCCCACCCCATTTCTGCTTAGAGACAAGTCACAGTAAAAGTTAATATTGTTATTATGTGTGAAAGTGTTCTTCGCTTTAATAAAAGTGTGACCCTTTTAAACATTATCAAATGCGACTGACCATTTAAAAAATGATCAGAAATTTTAGGACTAACAATATTCCTGCAAATCAAACTCTACAACAATCAATAAAGCAAAGAAGGCATTTGCTGGCAAGAGGTCTATCTGAGGGGGCACTGCATAAAACTTCACTTTTATCCGTTTATCCCTATGAATAACTTGTAGAGAGCCCTCTGCATCTCAATGTGAACAAGTAGCACTGTAAGTGCAGCTTGAAATGCATATGGATATGACTGGCAGCAGTGGGTGTGTTATATATGTTGAAAACACCCTCCCTCACTCCCCAGCCCTAAGGAAACAAGCATCAAACATGGAGGGACATTAAAAATACATTAGAGGAACTTAAGCTAAAATAAAAAATACATGACCGCCACCAAGAGGAAAAAAATAAATAATTGCCAGGGGATGTTTAATTTCTCACCCCGTTCAAAATCAAAAGTGAAACGCCAAGAAACTTGCTGAGTTGAGGAAAAAAACAGCAGACAATAACACACTCACAGAATAGATCACTGTACCTTTAGAATCTGAAGATGAAGTTAAATGTTAAAAACCATGTAATTTTGAGCTTAAGTACTTCTGAACTCCCTTTCTTATACATCTACACACTGTCAGCTTTTCATTGTAAAATATATTTTTATCATGTACATTAACAATAAGCAACTGTATTCTTTAAAGGGTGATATTTAGAATTGATTCTAAATATGTTGGAAATTCAGCATGATACATCTTAAGTTTTTTTTTTCTGGTCCAGTACTATGACCAGGAATCTCTGTAAATTAAATTTTTAATTGTTTTCACAATAGTAAAGAGTTTAAAAAAGATAAAACTAAACATTTGAGTCTGTTAAGACATCCAATTATGACTATGCTGCCTGATGAGCCAGCTAATGTGAAGTCACTCCAGCTATGCCATGACATATACCCATGATGTGAAGTAATGAAATCCTAACCAATGTAAAACAGGTCACATCAAGGCACTCACAGTTAATTCATAAGCTCTCAACGACATATGCCAAGAGACACCCCACCTCCAAAAATAATTAAAATAATTCATTTTAAATGGCACCTGGAGACTTTGTTGCTTGGTCCTCCATTTGATCAGAAGATTTTTGTACAGTAGGCTTTTCGTTTGATGCCAGACTCCAGCATCTCTTCTACTTAAAGGCTGCATTTTTGCAGCATGCTTTAACAGGCTGGGACAAGGACAGGAACGCACCTTCACGTCCGACACAGCTAGGGGGGTAAAGACTGAGAAGTGAAGCTCTAAACGAAACTAGCGCAAAAAAATGGTGCAAAGTAAAAAAAAAACCGCACCTGCGTGGTTTTATCTGCGTGAATAACCGCGGATCAAAAGTCAACTTTGCACACAATTCATGCCATAAACAACTTCCCAATAACTTTCATTAATTTGCACTCTGTTTTAACTTATAGTATGGCTGTTATCTACATGGGGCGTAAGTTAATTAGCTAGCTTAACTTATTTCAACAACAAAAAAGATAATTTTGAATATGTTGACTGAGTTGAAGACATTTGTAGCTAGCTAGTAGCTAGATATATAGCTAGATAAATATATCGCGCCTGCACACAAAAATATATTATTTAATTATTGATCAAACTGATATGTTTAACAAGCAAGCAAGCTAGCAAGGTACGCAAGACAGCTAGCTAGCAACCTCGCTAGCAACCAACCCTGATACCCTGCTGTCATGCAAGCTAATAGTAAACACTGCCAGCTAGCTAAGCCACTGTCAACTGGACCGTCCTGCGTTAAACTGCGAGTCAGTTGAAACGGACTTACGTATGAAATACATTAAGGCATGTCTTTCTTCTGGGTTGCGACGTCTCTGTCAAAATACAACGCTTTAAATGCTGTTCATTGTGATTTTTCAGTGCACCCAGTCAAATACGCACAAGCCACTGGTCTATTCTCGTACACATTAACCTAACCGTGTTTGCAATGCCTCTTCTTCCCGAGCCACCAGCTGCACGGAGGCCTGTGACGTTGCCCAATCATGAGTCACTGAGCTCCAAATTAGGTGGGGTTTTTTGTTGGTAGGTTTGGTTATGCTATATTTTTGTTATTAAATGGTTGGTTTCTGTCAGGCGACGTACTGAATTTCATGCACATCTTTCACATCCAATTAACAGCAAATCCAACATGCAAATGAATTCCGCTCTTGACCAGTCTTGATATGCTGTAAGAGAAATATGGAATACTGCAGGCGTTAAAGGCAATCCAGTAAATACAGCAAATTTACAATCAGTTTTATTTGGATACAAATAAAAATATACAAAATTAAGAATAGAAAAAGAATATCTGTATGCATATGAAAAATATCACAAACTTCAAAGCACATGAAAGAAAAGGCAGACTGATCATTAAGAACATAACATCCTCTGAGGCTCAGAAATGTTGAATCTGTGTTGATACCACTAGCACACAACATACACAGAAGAAATTTGGTTGAAGTAGCAACCTCTGGCAAATGACTAAGAAATGTAAAAATCCTATTAGTTGCTTAAAGTAAACACTAACAGTGACATCAGCAAACAAAATGGAGTGGCACACAGGAATCAATCTACAGAAGCGTCTTTGTCAATAAGAAGCTATGACAGTAATACCAGAAACACACCTTGCTTGTGTGAGACCAGAATAAAACTGTAAAAACCAGCGCCCCTCCTTATGCAAACACAAGAACTGAGAGATACTATTCCTTTGTGGAGAGAACAGAGATAAGTCTGTGCCTGGAGTCATAAATAACAAAGGTCAGCATTTAGCCTGCTTTTATTTATGACTTTCCCAAATCACATACACACTCACACACACACGCACGCACGCACACATGCACCCATGCACCCACGCCACACACACACACACAAACACACACAAACACACACACACACACACACACACAAAGCCACCCCTTAAGGCCTGATTATTAAACCCAAAGACTTGAGAGGCACGATCCACTGTCAAAATCCTAAATTTAAATTAGCATTTGTGTATTTGATTTGGAGTTAAGATATAATAGTTCTGTGTTAAAGCAGAATGAAGGCACTGAGCCTATGACAATCAATGCATATCAGTACATAAGTCATCGAGTTTACAGAAGACGGTAACGCTTGTGTGATGTGTGCTGGAGACGAGCTTCAAGCTTGTCAGTTTATACCCAGACTGGAATGCAGGTGGCAGGGCTGACCACAGAGAGCTGAACCACCACTGAACCACCACCAGTGTACCCAGCACAAGGCAACAATGTGGTTTCTCTTCTGGCTCATAGTGGAGATCCAATTACTTACAACTCAGCCACTGGGATGAAGAGAAACCGTACAGCTGTTCCAGCTGGGAGTTCATTCACTGGGAAGGGGGTGTTAGTGCTGGTGTTGGGGCGAATTTCAGTCTTTATCTCACAATGGTGCCGTGGTCGGATGGATAAGGGAGATGGTAGGGTAGGTCCCCTCAATGTTTGCGGGTACGCTGGCCCCCGGCGCCAGTACTGGTAACGTAGAGTACAGGCTGTGGCTGCCTGGTTTGGGGTCCACGCTTCAGATTGCTGAGGTGGGCGGGGAAGTTGACCGAAGATGTGTCTGCCGTTGATCCTTTGAAGTTTTGGGGAAAGAGACACAATACACCTCTCTGCCATGAACAAAAGAACTTATCTTGATGCATTGATGTATTAAAATTGAGAATGATTTATTTTGAGAAATAAGAGTCTTAGTCTGACAATGGTTCATAATGACACATTAATCTGGGTAATAGCTGAGAATGCATACTGCAACCATAGAGCTAACCATAGAGATAAATAGACAAGTTTATCAGGTGGTGCAAATCATGCTAGTTGGTACACATTCACTATTTGCAGCAAGTGTGTCACAGTCACAGGTGTTACACAGTGTAGTAGTGTACCTGTTTGGTGGTTGTTGTGGGAGGGTCGAACTTTGCTAAGCTGAGCTGTAACTCTGTACTGGGGTCGCAGGAGGGGAGCAGGGGGCTGGCCGTTAATGTGCAGGTGGGGGTCAGATGTGCTATCAAGAGGCCGGAAACGCTGGCTTGTGTTCTTCCCCTGGGTCAGCTGCAAAGTAAAGAGTTCCTTGAATTATTTATAGTCATTTACTCCCAAACATTTAAAAATCTAGCACCGCTGCTAGAAAAATGTATTGACAAAAGAACATAATGAATGCAATAATTGCGCAATTACAGGAACATCCATCTTGTTGATAAATTGCTCTATTCACGTCTGAAAAACGGCTTAAGGACGCACAGCTTGCCCAGTGACCTCGAAGGACCGAGACCTTCGCTTGCGCCGGCGAGCCTCAAAATCCTGCTCCCGTGGGGCGTTGGTCTTGGGCAAGGCCTGCCGGTTCCGGGGGCGGGTCCAGGTACTATTAGGGGCTGGGCCTTCGCCTGTGCTGCTGGACAGGTTGTCATCAGAGGTGGCGTGCCGGAGCTCGGGGCTGGGCTGGCGGCCGTGCCGCAGTAAAAGGCCTTTTGGGGACGCCTCGCTCAAACTGCTCTTGTTGTTTTTCAGGTCCAGCGGCGAGGGTGTAGGCGGAAGGCGAAGGGCGTCTATCTCCAGCACTTTGGAGCGCCGGCGGGCGGCTTTCACCGCAATGCTGCGCACACCTCTCAGGATCTGCTGCCTCTCTGATGTGGACAGGAACAGAGGATTACAGAGGATTATGAGCCAAGTCTGTGGGAGATTTACTGGAACAGTTCCTCACGCACAAATTAAGACCAGATTACAGTATGGAAAATGATGATAATTGAACAGTGCTATAATAGATAAGTGTTTCAATTATAACACAAACAAGATCATCAAGAATGGTCAGTTTTTGAGAGTCTCAGGTGTGCTCCAAACTTATGACTCTATGTTACAAGTCTTTTAATGAGTTAGTTTTGACATTTGCATTTATTAGCTGTTTGGAAATTTGAGCTCAAGACTAAGAATAAGTAACGCTGGCAGTCAGATTACAGGACGCAATTTGTCTTTATTAATACTCTTTCATAAGCACACGTTAAACAAGGTTACATTAATTATTGTATCAGAACATCACCCTTGGGGCGGCATGGTGGTGTGGTGGTTAGCACTGTCGCCTCACAGCAAGGCGGTCTGGGTTCGATTCTCGGTCTGGGCTGCTCTGTGTGGAGTTTGCATGTTCTCCCTGTGCCTGCATGGGTTTTCTCCGGGTACTCCGGTTTCCTCCCACAGTCCAAAGACATGCATCATAGGTTGATTGGTTACTCTAGATTGCCCGTAGGTGTAGGTGTGAGTGTGTGTGTGCGTGTTGGCCATGTGGTGGACTGGTGACCTGCCCATGGTGTACCCTGCCTTCGCCTGGAGATGCTGGGATTGGCTCCAGCCCCCCCGTGACCCCGACTAGCAGGAATAAGCGGTACAGATAATGAATGAAAATGAATGAATGAACATCACCCTCTGAATGAAAAGTTTAAACTTCTTCTACAGACTCCGAAAGGTACACTGTAACAAATTTAAAAGCTATTTTATCCGCAGTGCAATTGTGTATTTGAACAAGAGGGACAAGTGAATGTATTGTCTGATTTTGAATTTAATGTGGTCTTATTGTTTCATAACGGATAAACTAAGCTTACCTTAAATAGATTCTGAATGAATTACAATAGCATTACCCATAGACTATCCTGTGTCCAGAAAATAAGACCATCATCATGGCAAATACCACACAATACTTTTACTAGCCTAAACAAATGAGCTCTTTCTCTGTGCTTAGGTGCAGCTTGATGATGCAATGAGTGTTGTGATTGTAGCACTCATGAAGTACGTTGTACTCACGTAAATTTGCACATCTGACTCTAGGTCAGGATATGCAGATATGTACCCAGATGTACACCATATCATTGAGAAAAGATATTGTACTGATGTTCATTATATTCCAACGTGTCGTATTCCTGGAGCCAGTAGTTAGTGTGCTCATGACAGAAGTAGACAGTAGTTAGTGTGCTCATGATGTCATTCTGATTTCTAAGCCAAGTGGTTGGCCATGTGATGTGTATCAAAAAACTATTGAACGGTCACCTTTAGGTGTGAGAGGAGCTTCAGTTCCATTCTCGCTGCTCTCTGGGGAGGAGTCCAGGTGACTGCTTACACTGTGGCTCAGGAGGCTGTAACTCAGAGCGCCCTCTAGGGCACTTGGAAACAACTGCAGGGAGAGGCGATATATTGTAATGTCACCAGGCTCACAACACTGTCGTGCATATTCAGCTTGGAGGTGCATGAATCCTCCACATGCCCTACAGACTGAAAACGTTCCTCGTGACGAGTAAGAGCGGGTGCCCACCTCTCGGTTGCCATGGCCATTGATGTGAATGGGAGGAGGAGTCATCACCACAGAGTTCTTCATCTGCTTGGCATGTGTGCTGCTTTTGAACACGCGGTCATTGTCCCTGTGGGAAGCGGAGGGAGAAAACGTAAAGCCCCGTATGAAATGCAGGAGCGTCCAATGACAAGAGGCGGAGCAGCTTGGTGTTACATGCATTTGAAGGACGAGTTGGACTTCGATGTGGTCAGTGTTAAAGGTTACATCAAGACTTACAAAAACATGCCATTGCATCCACAGTACTAGAACTGAGTTTACTAATGGGGCTTCTTCAAAGCTGCATCACCAAATGAAGTCACAGGCTGCTGCCATGCCAGATTGGGACATTTACTGTTTTAAGTCAGATGCTTTGGAATAGTGCATTTTTACCCATCAGGCTCTGGGAGAATGGGTGGCAAAGTGTGCCTCCGCACTTTGACCCTTCCTTGTCTAGTTTCTGACCCCAGTGTGCGGACACTCTCCTGGTCTGAGTCCAACTCCTGCAAAGGGTCACGTCCTCTGCTAGGGAGGGCAATCTTGGGAAGGGAACCCTCCTATAACCAAAAGGGTAAGGAGGCAACAGCCAAAGCAAAAAGTGGTTATTCAATCAAGCACAATCTTATATATTCAGTGAGCATGCAACATCTACACCACCTGAAAACGTACAGAAATGTTCTAAGTGCATTTAAAAGAGCTGCGTTCCACCTTCAAAGTGTGGACGGCGACCTTGTCCAGGGCCACAACCCGAGTCAGGTTCCGCTCGTCCAGGTCCCGAATGTACAGCTCATACAGTTCTTGAAGATGCGGAGGCACCAGGAGATTGTGGTCTGCGGAATCACAAGTTTGAAGGCTGTGAGATGTGAAACTGTGCTAGCCAACAACCCCCCCCCCCCTCCTCATACCCCCCACGCCCTGCAGACTCCGCCCACCCTTCCGAGCCACACCCACCATCGATGAACCGCCGCTGCTGCCGGATGATCTCGTGGCACAGCTGACGGTGCTGCTCGAAGCGCTGCACCACCGCGTCCTTCTGCCGGATCACGTTGTCCTTGAGCAAGGCGTGCGACTGCATCTCCGCGTTCTCAATCTCCAGCTCATGCACCTTGCACAGGAGGCCTAGAAGCTCCCGCTGCTCCTCAGAGCTCACCCGCCGGGGGAGGAGCTCCTCCAAACGACGCGCCCTCTCACGCAGCTCGGCCAGACGCCTCTCCAGCCCAGCCTGGAACAGGGTAGGGACCCCGTGAGCACACCAGCACAGCAACATCACCCCTGTACACTACAATGAAGCACTGGCCGCCCACATTAAACGTAACCACATATATTCAGTACTGATTTTATAGCTTCAGAGATCTTTAGCTCCTTGTATGTAGTGAGAGAAAGAGGAAAGCAAGGAGCTGATGTGAGATAATAATAGGTCGCACCATACTTCATCTGTCTGCTCTTTTTGGGTGTTGTAACGGCGAGGCAAGTCAGATCGACGAGGCGAGTGTATTTCAAACACACACAGCGTTTATTCAGTTGGAGATGTAGCGCATATAGTGCACACTAAACATGGACACATAAATGTGTAGACTCAGACAAAGACGAGCACAGGACATTGCGTGAACTAAATATATATATAGCAGAACTAAACGAGACCCAAGTGATGATGAGACGAGCCACAGGTGAGACAGATGAACTCACACACATAGAGCCACACCCAAGGAAATACACATATGGACATAACCAGACGTAGACTACACCTACACACCCCTAAAGGTAGGAGCCAGGGGCTGTACCGTGTGATGGAAGAATTTATATTTTCCTGTAAATCATATTCATCAATATATATAAGTAGTGACTACATCTAAATTGAGTAAAATGAAAATCACTTTATTAACATGTATTGAACATATGTAAGACTAATCACACATTGATTATTGTATGCTTTACTTGTAGGCTCTCTCTCTCTCTCTCACTCACTCACTTCATCAGGGCCACCAATGAGGCCTAACGTGAGCAATGAGCCCATAACTCTTGTCACTGAATTATGATGTAATCACGTGGCAAAATAGTGTAAGAACCATGGTCTGTGAAGGGGGGGGGGGGGGTCAGCTCTCTCTTGCAGACGCTTTTGAGTGTGTATGTAATGGAGATCTCTGGATCAATCCAGGATCGATTGACTATTTTTGCTCACCATTAAGATTAAGGTTCAAAATTTCAGCAAGTGTCAGGTGTATTATTAATAGATATGATGAACATAAAGATATTTAACACCTTAGGATTAGAATTGCAAAAATGTGTTCAATGTTTTTTTCAATGTTAAAAACCCTCTTTTGCTCCGAAGGGCAAAAGTGAATCCTAACCACAAGAGACACAGGCACATTGGCAGTCCTGCCGTCCACAAACACGTTGCTTTTGAAAACAACAGGCAGCATAATGCAACTGTCTTGATATTCGAGTCTGTCCAACATGCACTCTTTTAAACTGAATGATCCTGAGGACTTGAGCATGTTAACAAACAGAGCACTGTGATGAAGGCAAAGTCTTAGGGCATCTGTGGGAATGGGCTAGAGTGGCAGGAGAGTTTCTGTGGATCTTTTATGCCATCTAGTGGTCAGAAAAAATCCTTACCTTTTGCCTACAGATTTTCTTCTGTTCAGCCATGAGTGTGACAAGGTTCTCTCTAGCCATGGCCACCTCGTGAGGCTCCGTGCTGTCTGGGGGAGACTCAGGCGTGTCTGAGTCTTTCTCACTGTCGTCCTTGTTAAAGCTCTCCTTCCTCCTTTCACCCTGCCACTTTTTACGGTGCCTGCTGCGTTCTTGCTCCCAGCTTCAAAGAAATAAAAGCCCACTTCAGATGAGGAGCAGGCTAACATCACGCTTTTCAGTCAGTGTACATTTACTACTGACGCAAGAAATCCATCTATAGACGATTAAGAAGAACCTATCAAACGTATGCTACTTAAACGTGTGTGTTTTAGATAGTTTAGACTAACTATTTTAATTTGAGTGTTATGTGCTCCCACATTCCTGAGTGCGTGTGTGTGTATGTGTGTGTGTCCATGCTAAAGCATGATGCTCACTCTGCAATGGTGAGCAGGTGTTTGGAAGTGTCAATCTGGATCTCCATGTTGGTGTTGTCCAGTTCCATCAGATGTTTTCTGATCTCCATCTGCTGTCTGAAGGCTTCGATCAGCTGCTCCCTCAGCTGTTCCATCTCCGCTCGGCTCTGCTGCGTGGAATGAGCTTGCACCTCCGCTACATCACCAGAGGGGGGAGACAGTGAGCCACTGTCCTTATACAAGGGTATTCATTCATTCATTCATTATCCGTACCGCTTATTCCCGCTAGTCGGGGTCACGGGGGGGCTGGAGCCAATCCCAGCATCTCCGGGCGAAGGCAGGGTACACCATGGGCAGTTCGCCAGTCCACCACATGGCCAACACGCACACACACACTCACACCTACGGGCAATCTAGAGTAACCAATCAACCTAGGATGCATGTCTTTGGACTGTGGGAGGAAACCGAGTACCCGGAGAAAACCCACGCAGGCACAGGGAGAACATGCAAACTCCACACAGAGCAGCCCAGACCGAGAATCGAACCCAGACCGCCTTGCTGTGAGGCGACAGTGCTAACCACCACACCACCATGCCGCCCTTACAAGGGTATTCAATAGCCAGAACTATGAGATCTCTATTACGTCTCAGCTCACCCTACTTGTTTGCTCTGTGATAAAATTTTATGTAATAATTTTTTAATATAAACTGTAATACTGTCAGTTCACAGCATTTAAAGCATTCCATACTGTACATAAAGGACATGTATAAAATTGGGCCCAATCAACTTGAAAAATGAAAAAAAATGTACATAATGTAAGGAAATAATCATATGCATTTGTACTGTACGTGAGTAGGAGAGGGAGAAGATACCCTGCACATGGCGGATGTCCGTTCGCTCAGGGCTGGGCTGCCGGCTGGCCTGGTCAGCAATCTTGTTCTTCAGCCTCTGAATCTCACTGCGCAGCTCAGAGATGATACTGGTGTACTGGGCAATGTGGTAAGACACATTCAGCAAATTTCTCTTTACCTGGAGAGATCAGATCAGAAACATGGCACATTGCCAATGCTCTCCACCCCCAGAGGGACTTGGGGGAAATAAATTCTGGCAAATTCACATACACGTGTGTGTTTGGTCTTTACCCGCGTGCGAATGCTTTTGGCACGGTCAGCGTAAGTTAGTGTGTTCCGAGACTCTTCAAAGGCCATTGAAGCAGGGCTTATGTGAGCTATCATTACTGTACGACTGTTCCCACCCAGTGAGTCCTGCCAGTCAACAAGATAACGGCAGCTCGTTACAGAGCAGCATCAACTGACAGCCCAAAGAAATACAGAACAAATTCACAATATAACAGAAATGTTTTTGAAGTACTGTGTGCTCATGCATCTACAACCGAGAGAAAGAAAGAGATGACTAAAACTGAGAAAGACAGGACCAGACGGGTAAGCCACACAGCCGGACACGAGGCTCAATAGCGCCACCTTAAGGAGGCGTGTGAGTTTGCTGTCTCTGTAGTTGACGTATTTGTTGCCGTTCTTTTCGCTCAGAGCGTTGATGCAGTTTCCCAGTGCCAGCAGAGATCGGTTTATATGAGCTCCTTCCTTCAGCCTCTGTCCCCTGTTCTGGGTCTGAGAGAGAATGAGGGGAAGTCTGTCAAAAGCTTAATCTTACTGAAGCTCATTGAAGCTTCATTCTCAACCAGCAGAGGGCACTCTCATCACTTCCTTTGGTAGCTGCTGTCTCCTATACACTTACTCCCATGGAGAGACTGGCTGGTTCACATTTCCGTCCGTTTCCATGGCAGATAAGTGATCTCTCTTCCAAAACATGATGCCACGTGTTTTTGTCTCACACGGCGTCAAAGGAAAAAGCCAAATTAATAAGCAGGTCTGACAGGCGGCTGAATCACGGCAACCCGCTGTGAGGCTTTTCACACAAGTATAGGTAATTGCTTGTGCCCAGTAACATATTATTTTAGTTGTACATGATTCAGAACATGTCTATTGCTAGGAGACCAAGTCTGCCCATCACTACTGCCTTCCAGTTTTATAAACTAATTTATTCAAACTTATTAATGCTCGTTAAAATACTTTATTAGCAACACCCTGCAGCAGGCAGGCAAGGTTTCAAACCAAAGCTTTCAAAAACCAAAAAAACATTACATTACAAAACAAAACTGCTAGTAATAACAAGTATTGCAATAAGTATTGGAGGATATGGAATTATATAATGCAAAAATAACGCAAGAATTGAATTTGCTGCGTTCGCTGTAGATGTCTCACCCCCACCGTGGCGGACAGGCAGGCAGTGGAACGTGCTGCTCGTACCTGCGCAGCTCGTTCGGACCCGGCCAGGTCAATCATGAAGAGGCGGGCGAAGCGGACCTCCTGCAGGACGTCCCGGCACCGGCTCTGCTGCCTCACCGCCACCTGCAGTACGGCATGTGAGCGCGAAGACGTCTGATTGGCCGCCGTCGGCTCCTGTGTGCGCTGTTTGTTGCCCTTCATCAACAGCTCCATGATCTGAAGGCCAGAGGGGACACAGGGAGGTGGGGAGACAGGAGGGCAGGGACACAGAGGACGGCAGACATGGGGGACATGGCAGAGACAAAGAGGGACACAGACACAGGAAGACGGGAAGACAGTCACATACGGTGAACCACATCGTCACATATTTAAAAAATAAAGCTCTAAAAGCAATATTAGATGTTTTAACAATTAAGACAACAAAAACCTTCTCTAAACAAGACAAAGAATGCCTGCTTTAAACAAGACAGTAAATACTTCAAGGACATTTTTGTAATTGTCATAACCAACCTCCCGGGCGTTGATGGTGGACACCTCTGTAATTCCTGCGACCTGAATCTCACCCTTTGAGTCTTCCCTCAGGTCCAGAAACCCTGAAGCCGGATTCAGCAGGTCTCGGATCATCTCGTTATAGATCTGCAGGGCAGAGATGCGCTATATCAAATTTCAGAATCAGAAAACAATCATCACACAGAGCTTCAGATTCAGCAGGTTTCAGATACAGTGATGAAAAAAAATTTTATTTCTATGTATGTAAAATCCATTTTTTTCCACTCTACAAATATAAAACATTTAATGTGTATCATTTTAATAGATCTCTGGAAGAGATAAAGATAAATGTAATGAGAAAGAGAATGTGAGCAGCTGTGGTCACTTCAAAAGCTGCAATTTTAGTAATGCCACACAGGACATTTTCGCAGCATTAGTGAGGATGCTTTGAAGTCCACTAAGGAGGTGATAATTTTAGAGAGAGGATGAGGTATATGAAAAGACCCCATTGACACGGAGAGAAGAGAGACTGGCCAAACACACAAACAGACTTAAAAAAAGAAGAGAAAATGGAGCAAAAAGAGAGGACAGTGAAAAAGCATGACAGAACACATATGCACATACAAACATTAAAGGCTCTGTTTAGCTAAATAAAGCTACATGCTTTTGAATACACAGACACACAAACTTTCATGTCTAATCACTATATGGGTAAATGTTAAAAACAGGAAATCAATCGCCCATACACACACACACACACACATTGATCTCAATTTATCTAAAAATTGTAGTGAAATGTGACAGTCTAAAATCTAAAAGACTGAAAAACCAAGAGAAGCATCTTTCTGTCTTTTTTCTGTTTTTACTGTCTGTTTATTTAATAGAGAAAGTAGACAGTTATTAAATGTCTCAGTATTAGCAAAAACAAAGTCCCCTTTTGGTGTTAAATTGTGTGTGTGTGTGTGTGTGTGTGTGTGTGTGTGCGTGTGTGTGTGTGTGTGTGAGAGAGAGAAGGGGGGGGGACTGACAAGACAGAAAGGCAGCAGATGGGTCCTTTCCAAAACACAGTCATAAACCAGCCTTTAACGTCTTTGTGCTTATGTGTGTAGAGATCAACCATCACCACCCATTATGGCCCTTTATGTGCCCAGGACTCAGTGATAAACCATGATTTATCACAGCTCCTCTCCACAGCTCTCACACACACGCAGCCCGGCTGGTGCCGAGCGGGGCCCCCAGCCCTAGTGTCCTGCCTGTCTGGACTACGTTAGCGCTATCCTGCAGATGCCCCGCCTGTGCGAGACAGTGCTCTCATGTGTGACCTGGCAGCTGTTCCACTGGCAGGACCCTTTTAATAAAGATGAGTCCTCAATGGAGCCTCCTTCTCCTCCTCTTTACTGGCGAGCTCCTGTTACCTGAATCCAGCTCCATTCAGTGACTCCTCAACCTTTCCTTCCACATTTGACACGCGGTGACTGTGCAATTTAACTCTCGCGACATTCGTTCATCTTGAACGGCAGAAAGGCGCTGCTTGAAGCGCTGAGGTTTTTAAAGAAATTGCGCATAACATAGAGGATGTGTGAAGCAAGACATCAACAGAAACCGGTGCGTGTTACATACAAGTCTGGCATGACATGAAGACGATTTGTGTTGAAAGAGAAAAGAAGGGGGATGACAAAAAACGACTAGAATAAGCATTTCTGGGGCTGTTCATCTAAAAACATCCCAACCTGCTGAACACTTGATAGTGTGTTTTTGTCTGTCAAGCTGAAGATTAAATGTCACGTTTCAGTATTAGTTATTGATATTGACAGTTATTGCTTATGTTATTTACATGCTCAGTCTGTCAAGCTGAAATTCTGAATGTCGTTTTCAATATTAAAGTGCTTTTGGAGCTCATCCTTGATAAGAATGTCTGAAAAATACCATAAATGTGCATAGTTCCTAAGCTGTGACATTGTGAGGGGCCCATATATGGTTTCAAGCTGCTACATGACTACATGTATGTAAACAGTGGACTACATCAATGGGATAATATCAATGGGACAATATTCATCATCCCATGTCCTTATCAAGTCAACATCAAGCTTGTAACTCAGAAAAATAACTAACTTCAACATCACAAAACCAGCATTGACTGCCTCATGTACTGTACATTTATGGGTTTTCAGCTATAAGATGTTGGTCAGGTTAGAATGATCTCATCATGTTGCCACAGGAAATATGTTAAAGGATATCAGAGACGTGACTGGTATGGTTGTGGTTATTGCACTGTTGAATGATACACAGGCACAGTGCGGTGAAGATTACAGCACGTTCATAATGGTGAGGTTACCTCCAGGTAAGACATGGAGACACTGTACTGCATGTCATCACTGGTCTCTTCAATGGCCTTGAAAAGGTCGTTAAGAGTGCGTACGTAGATGCCAGGTTCCTTATCCGTCCCTAGCATAGTGTATGTCTTCCCACAACCTAAACACACACACACACACACACAAATATAGTCAGATAACGTGGTGCATTGTTGCACTAGATAATGTTATGACAGGATTATGTTATGTGGCCACGTCAGTTTGTGCAATATTTGTACACCATGTGCTATTTATGGATGGCCTGAAATAGATCAGGCTTTTAATTTTGTAAGTAGCCTGGCGAGGTCAAAGGTGACTGTGACGTAAGAGCGCTGCGGTTCTACTGAGTAGTTTTCATGTATTCATGTTTTTATATAGTTGCTGTCAGACAGGAAAAGGCCCTGCAAGGACATTAGAGATGAGAGCAGATTGAAACAGGAAGTAAAAATCAGGCACACTGCTGTAGTAGTAGCCCTCATATTAGAATGGGGGAAGATTAAAATATTACGTAAACACTGCCTTAGTGGAAATCTCTTCCACACCACATAAGCCTTCACCAACAGGTTTACGGAATGTTTGCCCATATCTCATTTTATTAATGGGGTGGTAATTTTTTCTCTTAGGGGGCATCGTTTGGAATGTTTACCATTTATCAAAGGTTTGTTTTCCTATCAACCTGCTCTTTGGTACTTTGGTTGATTGGTGTTGAGGCATCTTAATCAAATCATACGGAGATGAGTTGTGTGTCATGGCAAAGCTCAAGTAGTTTTTATTAAGGTTTATTAAAGTATTAAAAAACCTCAAGTCTAGACAGACATAAAAATCCATACACATACATACAGTAAAGAATGAATGGCAATACTGACCTGTGGGTCCGTAAGCAAAAACAGTAGCATTGAATCCTGAAATGAGGCCCTCAATCAAGCCTTTAGTAGTCGCTCTATACACCTCCTCCTGTTAAGTACACGCGACTGCATGAGGACTCTATCTGGTGCTGCTTTATGCCATGCATACAGAAATTATTCAAAAATGCACAGCTTTATTGTGTACGTTCTCACTCAGGCATGTAGCTTGCATGAACTAAACACATTCAACAAATAAACCTGACCTGTGTGGCTGTGTAGTCGAAGGCCACGTCAAACATGTACGTCTTCTCCCTGGAACGATGAGCCCGCAGGATGTCGTCAGGATCTTCCAAAGGGTCCTTCAGCAGCACCATCTGAGAGGGAGAGAGAGAGGGAGAGAGAGAGGGAGAGGGAGAGAGAGAGAGAGATTTTTTTCTTTTTCAATGACCACCAGCAGAAAATTTAAAGAAAAGGTCTTCGTTGGCCTTTTTTTTACCACCAACCAGCACAACCATTCACAAGGACTCATCAAGGACCATTCATTCTCTGCTAGGTCTTATGTAAAAGCCACGTGTTTCATTATGGAGTGCAGGAATAAATGGTACACTCATGCCTTTACATTTGCAGCCTTTCGAGAGCACAAAAGCTCCTTTGCCCTATCTGACATTCAGAAAGACAGACTCCAGAAATTATGGACAGATCTACTTAACTGGCCCATTTTACTCTTTTATCATGTTAACAATCTGAGGCATTAACTCATCATTAGATGATTAGACCTTTAGCTAGGTCCAGCCCTACGGAGTTGCCTAATGTTGTGTAGCATTTGAATAAAACAAGCTTTAAAGCACACGGATAATATGGATTATAAATTCACAAGGAGGTTCTGTGCTACATAGAAGAGTATCACAGAAGCAGTCTCCTCTGGTTACATTTGCCCTCATAATATGATCTAGAAACAGCTTGCTCGTGCAGTCTGAGAGCCAGTCTCTGCCAGCTAAACACTCCTTTTTCACAGCTTCATTTGTGGAGATTGCGAAGTGAAATGGAGTCTGTTAGTGGCCCAGATTTTGCCCCAAAGTGGGAACCTTGCTGGGATAAAAACTCTGTGGCTCTGTGGCTGTGACCCCCACCCCCCAACCTGACCAGCCCTCTCAGAAACACACGCTGCTCTCTTTGAAGCCCGTTGTTTGAAATGCACAAGGAGACATCTGACTTTTAAAAGAGCACAATTACAGTGGCGAGCAAAGCAAACACGTGACTCTGGACTGCAAACAGAGACGATGGCAGGAGCGAGACGGGAGGGGTCAGCGTGAGGTGGGGCGGGAAGAGGACAGGAAGGAAGACCTATCCCACATCATCCTTGATGTTCCTTTTCTTGAGTTGAAAATACAGTCTCTCTAGATTTTTGAGGGTCTGGCATAAGTAACTGTACATAGGCATTTTACTTTTTCTTTTCAATTGGTTGATAATGACCAATCTATCCTACAGTAAATATGGTATTACATCAAGTTTTGTTTTGTAACATGCCAATATGGCCCCTATGTGGGCAATAGAGCTTAGTAAAGACAATTAGAAGAAAAACCTCTTTGCCCTGGAAATAGACAAGGCAGAAAGGCCACAACAATAGTGATTAAGACCTTGAATTATCCTCTACTAGGAAGTGAACTTTGCTTCAACTGCACAGCTCGCAGTATTCCATTAACACAAGCGCACACTGTTTAGCCTGTTAGGAAGGTCGTATATGGCTGCTCTTTTAAATTTGTTGAGGAGGAACACACATTGTGTGTGTGTGTGTGTGAGAGAGAGAGACAGAGGTGTGTATGTCAGGCACTAATGTGTGCATTTCAATGAGTATACTATTCTGAATCACTTGTCATACTGACATTAAAAACACCCATTTACTGTAAGTGCCCATGCGAGCGAATGTCATCTACTTGTTTGTGGATTATTGATGTTATCCCCCTCTGTGCCATATGGTTTATATATTCCTTAAATTACCCAGAGCACCCTCAGACAGAGACAGCTGGACACTGGCTCCATGCACACCTAGGTCCTCTATCCAGTGCTGCTTCACCATGCCAAGACACCTGCGCTGATCCTGAAGGAACACACCATCTGATTAACACTGGCTCACTAATCATCTTCCTCTCTTCAAAAATACCACCTGTAATGGCCACTGAGGTATTCTGCCATACAACTACAACTAGACTTACTACACGTTGAGAATGGTTAAGCACAAGTCCAAACGACAAAGGGCTTTTGTTGCAGGTGTAATCTAATCAGCTAGCCATTATCAAAAAACCCCATTTCTTTCTAATTTACAAAGCCGTATTTGTGTCACAGAGTATCCATGTTCTCTGTGTACAAATTTCAAAACCCATTCTCACCAGCACTGAGGCAGCCCCACACAATATGCTCCACCTACTCCACCTACTAGGAATGGTTACCTGAATGAGCAACCAGATGAGTAACCACAGATATTCCTTGTCATTAGAATGATTTCACTCACAAAACACACACACACACAACTATACTGTAACAAATGTGGAGGTACATGCTGAGGCTTGTAAGGAATCATAAAACATCCTTTTCCGGAGCATTAGCTACATTGATAGCTACATATGTCTGTACCCATATCACCTTTTCAGCTACGTAATGGAGCCGCTCTAGCTTTATCACTGCTCATAGACGGGCAAATAAAGCGGAGCCTATAACGTCTAATCTGTTATCAGTGTGAATGCACCTGCCATAATTATCTCTGAATGATGTTTCATAAGTGCCTCAGTTATACTGAGGCATATTCTGGTGTTCATATATACACCCAGGCCCAGTATCCGGTGCACAAGACACAAGCATAGAAGCCAGACTGATATGTAAATTACTAAGATGAATATAGAATACTAATAAGTAAACAGAAATCCAGTGAGTAGAGCCAGGCTGATAGAATCTCTTGCCGGTATTTTAGGTTCACTATGCCAGAAAGTGTTACACCAATTACCAACACAAAGACATGTATGTAGCGACATAAGGTATAGCCACTGCCCGCAATTTATAACACGGGAACGTGTTAATAGCTTACAAACATGGGATAAACATTAGCAGTTACGCTGATTTGTTTAATTTTAGGTTCACCATCGACTGGCAGTCAGTTCGTCCGGCAACAGTGATATAAGCAAATAGTTTGCCCAGAGCAGCACTACAGTTCCATTCAATTACACTCATTTAGTCTCCCTAGTGCGAGAGGAGCACGACACATGCGCTGAAGATGGAGTCTGTGTGTGGGCTAGCCTGCGTCCTCCAGAAGTGCAGGAGAGTACTAAGGGGTTTTCTGTGGGGGAGGCCTTTCTCCGGGTGGAGGGCTGCCAAGGAAAGCCATCTCTGGTTTCGACAACGTGAGAACATATCCCCCAGCTCAGACAGAACTGATTAACGCCTCTGACTAATTCATGCCTTCGTGAAGTTGCAAAGGGAAGGCGAAAGATGCGAAGCTGCTGCCTCTACCGTCAGAAGGAGAAGGCGGAGCCTACGAGGCCCCGCCCTCCTGCCGTTTTTCGGCCGAGGCGCTGGACATATGCCGGAGCTGTTTGCAGCTAATGTTTCATAGTCCTCCATCCCAGCAAATTTAACGGGGCATGTGTGAGTCGGGACCAAGGTGCTAAAATTAAAAGCGGCAAGCACTCATAAAATTTTAACACACATCAGCAAGTATCGCGGGTCCTCACAACAGCCTGTCAATGCAGCAACGCGGATTCAATTAGCTGGATGGTGTTATTTAAATGAGCGCAAACGAAGGCGCGATCAGTGTGGGTGACTGTCCAAGTCCTCAAGGCTGATCGAGTTACCAATTAATGGCTGAGGCGGAATTATTGGGGAGGGGAGGGGAGGGCATTCCTGGTAGCTGTCCAACTGATTAAAATATTACATCCATCATAAAGGAGGCATGGGGGTGGCATGAGAGAGGCTGCCAAGATTAGCTTCGCTATCGGGTTTGGCATTTCCACTTCAGCGTAGACAGTGCTGCAGTCAGTTCACTGAAGTGTACACACACACACACACATTTGGTTTTATATAGTGATAGTATATGGGGCCTTGCATATATTGTATGTTTAGTTTTATAAATGCAACATGTTTTTGGTAGAACCATATGTTGACATGTTTTTACTCATCCACTTATTACAAGCGTGGCTTTTTCTATTTTGACCAAAGTCTCACTCCACCTCTCTTCTTTTAATCAAAAGAAGAGTAAAAAGAATAGCAGAATAAACAGAACAGCAGAATGAGAAAAACAGAGGAGGCAGATGGAAACAGACAGATGTGAATGCAGGAGTCAAAACAACATTACATCATTACGTTAAGCAGGTCCGCGGGGCTCTGGGCGTAGTTTACTCTGGAGACAACCTCCTCATCTCAAATCCAGAATTACAACCGAGTTGATTATCATGAGTTACAAAATGTTACTACAAATATAGGCACCATCTAGAACAACTGACTCCACAAATGTTTAATTTTTGTGTTTTTTGAAATCCAACTTTGCATAAGTATCCGACCCCTGTTACAGAGACAATTTTTTTATCATTAAGTTGGTACACGGGACAATTCAAGATGCATTAAATTAAACTAAACTAAGCACCCAGTGGAATGAGACCTGAGGCAAAATCTTCTGTCACCAAGTCTGTCACCCCTCTATAAAACGCACGAAGGGGCAGATAAATGTGTCCCCCCTCTGTGATTCGGTATCTTTTGAAGAAGTGCATTTATCTGCACTCTCGGTATTTCGAAGTGTGAGCTGCAAAGCTTGTGAGTGGGTGTTATTCCAGCTGACATGCTGATGACTGACTGTGTATGCCTGCGCATGTCTCCCTCTCGTGTAGTTCTTGTATCTAAAGGCAAACGGGTTGTGTTGCAAAGCTTCCACCAGAGCCTATGAGTGGGTGCCACATGCTGATGACTGTGTGCGTGTGCGTGTGTGCTTCCTCCAGATATTCTGTGTGTACATGTGTGCATGTTCCTGGTTCTCCCACAAATCCTTCCCCACCCCGTGTTGCCCCTAACGGAGCAGTTGTCATAGCTACAGAGAGCCAGGCAGGCATGCAGACACCTATTGCCGTGAGGTTGTTGGGGCTGTGACTGCGGGGGGTCACGGCTGGAGGGGGGCAGAGGGTCCACGCCTTATGATGAGATTGGGCCGGCCAGTAGTAACTCACTCCTACTAACACACGCATGCTGAGGCTTGTAATTCACAACCTGATATGTATGCGCACTGCAAGCCATAATTCACCGGGAGATGCTCTGTGTTTCTGTGAAGAAAATACTCTCAGCAGCAACAACAAAGACGAAAGAGGGTTACAAAGATGCACTCATTGTTTTCCTCAGACTCTTCCGTGGTAAATGCTTTTGTCCCTACACAAAAACACATGCTCTACAAAAGAAAAAAAAATGAAATAAAATTGTTTATTTTTTGTGGGAGCGGGTTAGTGCAACATTTTACCATAGTATATCTTTGCATGATTTCAGCTGACTTCCAGACAATTTCAAATTGTCAAACACAATCAATCTTTCCGAACCGACTTATTTGTATACACAATAATCAAGTATTTGGGCTCCTTTGAGACGGTGATCAGTATAGGCACAGGACAACATGGATCGTTATGGCTTTGCTTCCATATTGACATTGTTAAACACCCATAGTTATACCTTTGGAATATGTAACAAATATCAAAATTAAGATCATACATTTTCTGTTCCTTTTTAAGCTAGCCATTATACGTTACTATCGTAGCAGCTTCAGGACATTTAATTCCATTATTAAACGGTGGCAGTGCAGGCATATGACATTCTAGAAAGGTCCATTCTCCCGTTTTCAAATACATCGAGCTGCTTATCTGCTGCTTATGTGTCCATGCCAGATGCCAGCCGTTCTGAGTTTAAACAAACAAACGCGTGATTAATCTTTCCAACCTTTTCTAAGAACGTCAAACCGTGTGTAGCGGGGATGGAGGATGTGGAGTCCAGCGCCGGCCTAGTGGCCTCCAGGTGCTCTACATGGCTCCACGAGCAGACCACACCAGTGACGTGGTGGGTACGGCTGACGCACCAGGCTGCAGCCGTACAAAAGAGCCAAACAAATGCACACAAAAGGCCCTGCCTGCTCACGGAGCCTGAAAAGGCCACGACCTACGAGGAGAGCCCAGCTTTGAGAAGGTGAAAGCTATCTGATGGGACGCCGCACCTTCATTCCACAGTCCCCTGGGAGTGCGGTACTCTTGCCAAGGCTCCAGTGCCTCCCGTGTCCCAGAAATGCCTGCGCCGCAGAACTGCACAATGCTGCCACTCTGTTTTCTGTGATGTGTCACAACCCTTCAGCTGTGTGGGCTATACAACAATGCAATGTTTCCTGAGCAATTATTAAGTGTGGGCACATAGGTCATCCAAGGTCATGACCTTTCCCTTATGTAATGTCAGACATGACGGTCACATGACAGAAAAGCTGAAAAATTATGAAAGAAATATGCATGTATGTGTATATATGTGTGTGTGGGTACACAATTAATTCATCATTCATAAGCGCACACATATCCCATGTGGTAAAGAACAAAAGCCGTCTAACATGAGCAGTATTCAGAGGCGTGAGTTTAGCTGCACAGGCAATTTTCCTTTCTAACTGCACAGGTCAGTGCACTGTGTTGTCTAGGAGAGGCTACGCTCAACAGGTCCTGACATGCCTGTCCCAAGTGTACAGAGCACACCAATGGTCAGAAAGGAGCAGATTAACTAGTTCAGATACCGTGAGGATGACCAATTTATAAAGCCAATTATCACAAACTGTAAGTCGGACAAGCAACTGGCAGAGAATTGTTGCAGCTTGGTTTTCACAGACAGAAGACAGACTATGTGCACAATATTAGTGGGTGACTGATTAATTAGTTAAGCCAATTATTATTTTTTTTATTCATACAAGTTTTGTTTAACAATTTTTTATTACTTGTGGATGTGTTTTTTAAATGTAAAATGATATGTAAATATATTAACAGTGATAAATAAATGTTCAAGTTCAGCAATTTTGTGACTCAATTATTATTGATCTTAAATTGTTGTAGTTTATCAGTTACAATAAAAAGAAAAAGAAAAGAGGCTCTGTAAATACATCAGCATTGACCACTGAGAGTCTGTCCACACCTACACAATATACCATTTCTGAAAATAACCTTGAATGATGGATATTATTATTTTAAACTTTACATTAGTTCTGAGAAGCAAATATATTGTAAAAATTATTTTATTATGCTACATTTGCTATTTTTCATCTGCTGCCTAATATGGGATTTGGCATTGTATGGCATTGTGTGGTGTTGTATAATGGTCTCCATAAAATACTGTATGTGTAAAATATGACATGGTCTAATTAAATCAATCAGCAGTGCTACAGTCAATATGCCTGGGATTTTGAGTATCTAACTGCATGATGTGAAATATACATTATATATATATATATAAGGAGGCACAAACACAAAACATATTGGGGTTGTGTCATATTAGCCTTTACGGCTGTTGCTTTGTTGCTGTCTTTAATATCGCACGGTGATATAAGATAGGGAGCAAGGTCAGAGGTAAGTGTGGGGTCATGACATAAACGTCAGCTTTGAGCAACTAACTGGGACAATGGCTGATTACTGAGACCATGCCAAACACATCAGCTCCCAGGGTCTGGGAGAGTTTAAATGCATTGGGTCAACATGCTCTCTGCACACAGTGTGCTTAAAGGAAGGCCAAATAAAGACACTGCAGAAAAAGCAATGAGATCCTATCAACTCCAAGCATATGTAGGTCAGGGAAATGCTTCAAGCAAGTACATTCACATTTAGTCACTTGGCAGGCACTCTTAAATTTGTACTATAAAATACAAGATATTTTATTTCTAATTCTAGTTTGATTTAAGACAAGTCTATTATACAAAAGAAATATTTAAAAATGCTATAGTTGGGCAAAAATGTTGGGCAAATAAGTGATGAAATTCTGCATTGTGGGAAGGTTAAGGTCTTAAAGAAAAACATGGCATAGACTATATAAGATACTATATCACATACTAATGAAATTCACAAGCTCCTATAGTAACTACTTTTCATAAGTTGCAGATCGTTATAGTTTGAATGAAAGTGACTAACAGTGGTGTATTGAGTTCATAATGAGGATGTATAAGTCTGGATGCTGTCATTAAAATTGCCAAACTGGCTGTACATGATTGACAGAAATGAAATAATCATTTGAGTATGATTTGAATTGTTAAATAACTTGTTCTCTGGTCACAAATTCATATTTCTTGTTTGGTGAAAGACTATAAGAAACCATAAGAAATCATGTGCATCCAGATCTTTCCCCCACTCCAGTTTAGACACTAATATTTCACCTTACTGTGGTGAACACCCTTTAGAAAGAAGGATGTCTGGTTGTTGAACAAGGAGCAATGAAGACCAATTACGTTACGCTGCATTAAGGAGTTTCAGAGATATCAGTGTTTTCCAGAATGCTAGGCAGTCAGCCCAGACACAGACAGCGTGTTGAACCTTTATCTTCACTGACTATGAATGACCACCACAAATTAGATCCATGTTATATTACCATGGAAACTAGTTTATCACGTCTTTTGGTGTAAAGTCCAATTTACCAAGTAAGAACCATACAAATAAAGTCAGAATTACTAACACAAAGAGTAGAAATTAATGAGATTAATTAATAAGACCAAATGTTCAAACCAAGGTCACTATAAAAAGATAACAATTGTATCACTTTCCAAAAGACTCCCCTTACAAAGTGTTTATGAATACACAAAGTTGGTGCGTTAACGGTTAATTAGGTCATAACCACTTTATAAAACGTAAACAGTTATAATACAGTGTCCCCAGATACTGCGCCCACATTCATCTATACTTGCTGGTTACTTAACTTACTTTGTCATTCAGCATAATACCGGTCAGATATTTTTCATTTTAACCACCACCCAGATTAATTGTCTGTCAGGTAACACCACTGAGCCCTCCCACACTTCTTCTATGGTTGGACTCCTTGACCTCATGACAAGAAGCCAATCCTCACATCCTCACAACAACAAGCCAATCCTCACATCCTCATGACAAGAAGCCAGTCCCTCACAACCTCGACATAAAGCCAACCTTCACAACCTCATGACCAGAAGCCAATCCTTAGAACTTCACAACAAGAAGTCAGTCCCTCAAAACAAGAAGCCAACCCCTCACAACCTCACAACAAGCCTGTCCCTCACAACGACAAGCCAGTCCCTCACAACCTCACAACAATAAGCCAGTCCCCAGCACAGTCACTACTGTGGAGGATTATGAGGCGGATCCTGGCAACCTGCCAGGACATATCGTGCATCAGGAAAATATTCACAGCGCTTCACTTTTCCCATATTTTGTGCCTTCCCCCTCAAAATTCTATACACAATGCCCCATAATGACAAAGTGAAAAAATGTGTTTGACCTTTTTGCACATTTATTAAAAATAAAAAACAAAAGAAATCACATGTACATAAGAATTCACAGCCTTTGCCATCACACTCAAAATTGAGCTCAGGTGCATCCTGTTTCCACCGATCATCCTTCAGTTGTTTTGACAACTTGATTGAAGTCTATGGTAAATCCAGTTGAATGATTTGGAATGGCTGTGTATATACCTGTGTATATAATGCCTCATATTTGACAGTACATGTCAGAACACAAACCAAGCCATGAAGTCCAAGGAATTTTCTGTAGACCTCTGAGATTGTATCGAGGCACAGATCTGGGGAAGGGAACAGCATTGAAGGTCCCAGTGAGCACAGTGGTCTCCATCATCTGTAAATGGAAGAGGTTTGGAACCACCAGGACTCTTCCTAGAGCTAGTCGCATGGACAATCTGAGTGATCGGGGTAAAAGGGCCTTAGACAGGGAGGAAACCAAGAACCCAAGGGTCACAAGGGTGACAGAGCTTCAGTATTGCTCTGTGGAGAGAGAAGAACCTTCCAGAAGGACACCCATTTCTGCAGCACTCCACCATCTTCTGAATAGCTGTTTGTCTTAACTAGCCTCTAGTTTGGGTATCACTGTCTTTGCCTGAAACTAATCTGAAACTAATAGTGTTGGTAGCTCAAACTAAAATATGCGTCTATAATAGGTTTTGCAGCTATGCTTGGCTGATTATGTACAAAATACATCAATTCTTCTACATCTATTCATTCCTTATTTCACCATGTCAGGGAATCTAGAGACTCTCCCATCAAATGTTTTTAAAGATCAAGGAAAACAACAGTGAGAAAGCACCCCGGAGAGAAGCAGCACACACACTCACACCCATGTGCTTTCACCATCATAGTAATAATAAGTCATCATCATCAATATGAAGCTTGGTGTGAAGTCTACAGGGAGCTTATTAGATCATTTTGCTTTTACTTTCTTTCTCGTCAAGTCCAGAAGTGTGAGACCAATATAAAGAAGGATGGCGGGAAGCTCCTGCTTTGAGGAACTGAGAGATGAAAAAACAGATGATGATTCCCCCAAACAGAGTGTCAGGGTTGGGTGTGCTTGAGCTTGATGACACAGACACTACATCCATGACAATTCACACTAATGCAGCACATGGCAATAGCCGCAGTTAAGGCTAATGGATGTACGTGATACACAGCTGATGTTGACAGATGAACCGTTGAGCAGGATCATGTTGGTTAAGGTTTTGGCCAAACTCTTAGTCTGTACATTGAAATTGCTGGTTTGACTGTAATTTGTTTAGGCTTACGAGATGAACCTCTACCTTAAAGGAGACAGATTTAAACTGATTTCAGAGAGCCAAGCAGTTTTGGTTGATTAATTATTAACCTGTGCAACATAAATAAGTGGGCAACTTGAATTCCTGTGATTAAAAACCAACATTAAAAGTCTGAACAGGACATATGGTAGAAGAGATTCCTCAGCCCTAGTTACAAATATAAACACAATATCAAGCCACTGATGTGACTGTATGAATTATATTACTCATACTGGGGGACCTATTTGTTTTGCTTATATTGTTCATGCCCATGTACTCTCTGGGGTGTCGCTTGGCCAGCCATCGTTGCATGTGCCTTCTTCTTATCTCTCCATGTTCTCTGCTCATCTCTCTCCCTCACTCACACTTTCACTCTTGAACTTAAGGTGGCCAGGCTGATGCTTGTGCAACAAGTATTAATTAGCCAGACAGGAAGAACGGGCCATATACCAGCCTACACTGTATTAACACAACTAACCAGGCCGTGTCCCAGGTGACGCCATGCACCCATTATCAAACAGCTAACGTTATCCAACACAACACCTTTAGACCTTCAGTCAGAATGAGTGCCCGGCCTTTGCTCCTGCTTCAACAGTAACAGCTTATCAACAGACCCCATCTTGTCTCATTATGAGTGGGAGGTAGAGACAGAGAGGGAGAGACCTAGAGAGGGAGGGAGACAGAGACAGAGAGGGAGGGAGAGACAGCAGGAGAGGGATAGGAGGCCAGAAAGGGAGGGAGAGAGTGATAGAGTCTGAAAAGCAGCCATGAAGATGAGTTTTACATTCCATTTTAAGGAGCCCCAGTGCACTCAACCGCAGCCCTCTTTAGGGTCAGCTAGTCTATTAACGAGACCATTTTAAGCTGGCTCCTCTCTCCCCATACCCGTGCAGTCACTGGCACCTCGTCCGCACACGCTTTCAGTGTCAGGCCTCCAGCAGGGCAAGGACCACCATATTTAAATTCTCAGCTTTGAGTGGGTCCACTGAACTTGTTGGAATTCCTGGATTCTACCTGCCTTCTGAACAGACTACTGCTGGCTGGCCAGAATAGTGGAAAGACTATAAGGGCTGAGCTAAAGGCTCTGGAAAAGCCCCGACAATAATAAACAACAAACAAAGAGGGAATTTGGGAATGAGGGACATTTACAGAGCAGGTCAGGGAAACTAAGTTCAGCTGAACCATAAAAACACAATACAGGGAGTCAACCTGTAAATGCGCAGAGTCCAACTGTGGGCATTTCCCTGGTCTGGAACGAGGCTAAATCATGCCCGCTGAAGGCCGTTTTTGTTTGCAGTGTTATTCCCTGCTCCAGCTCTGGGCCTATTCAAACAGTAGACCTATAAAAGTCACTGCCCGCTATTTGGTGAAACTCCTCTTTCAGCTCTCACTGGCCCAATTTGTGACAAGTAATTATTATCTGCCCAAAATATGCCAGGCGGTTACAGCACAGCCATTGAACAGAAGCCCTGAGAACAGTGCACAGATTAAGGAAGGAGAAGAGGGCTTTCAAAGCCCGTGGCCATAATTATATTGGTAATGAACTTCTTTGATCTGGGTGGAGAGATGATATGTTGCTGTAATGGCAGTGCCCTGGCCAGCAGGGGGCTATTTCTGCTCAGGCCCTCTCACTATTATATGCCTCAAGGTAACAGCAATTTGAATCTGCTCCCAGGAACAGGAGGGGCAGAAAGACGGCAGAAACCGAATACGGGAGACTCAGCAAGGCCGCTTTGTTGTCCACAAAGGAGGGAATTTGCCACGTTATCAGGTAAAGTTTGCACTGAGCCCGGTGAATGCAGCCTTTTGTTTTATACCGGTCAAGATCGGAGGTCTATCCCCTCTCACACACACACACACACACACACACACTCGAATAGTCTCATTATTCCCTATTCCGGGACAAAATTCTTCTTAACCACCTGCCAGGGAAAAGATATTTTATGCTGGTGAACACATGACCTCTTTCCCTCACAGTGCCTGCTGATCACACCTCACCTCACACACCACACGCTCAGCAGACAACTATGAATGAATCGTAGTACTTGTATGCAAGATATAATACAGTATTTTGTGGAAGTGAGACGACTATAACAACAAGACAGTCCACAAGAGAGCCTTTAAACTTTCATGGGGAGCAGGGAGTGTATGGCGGGTGTTTGGATCCCTCGGAGTGGCCTGTCTCTCACTCTCCTGTCCCTCACTGCGGCCTGTCTCTCACTCTCCTGTCCCTCACGGTGGCCTGTCTCTCACTTTCCTGTCTCTCACTCTCCTGTCCCTCAGTGAGGACTGTCTCTCACTCTCCTGTCCCTCAGTGCGGCCTGTCTCTCACTCTCCTGTCCCTAAGTGCAGCCTGTCTCTCACTCTCCTGTCTCTCACTCTCCTGTCCCTCAGTGCGGCCTGTTTCTCACTCTCCTGTCGCTCAGTGCGGCCTGTCTCTCACTCTCCTGTCCCTCAGTGCGGCCTGTCTCTCATTCTCCTGCCCCTCAGAGTGGCCTGTCTCTCACTCTCCTGCCCTTCAGACTGGCCTGTCTCTCACTCTCCTGCCCCTCAGACTGGCCTGTCTCTCACTCTCCTGTCCATCAGAGCCGCTGCCACCTCACTAGAGAAGGAAAAAGGAAACAAACAATGGCTCTGACCTTGCCTGTGAATCACCATGACAACGAGGCCTCCCTATAAACCATTCCCCTCCTGTGTGTTCGGCTGTGCATGTGTGTGTGTGCATGAGAGACAAAGAAAGAGACAGAGAGAGAGAGAGAGACAGAGAGAGAGAGAGAGAGACAGAGAGAGCACAGGAGGCCTGCTGAGGACTTCAGTTAACAGTCTGTAAAAGCAACAAGATACGCGTACCACACAATAACACAATATTCAGAGCCTGCCCGCAGTCTTTACTGCTGTCAGCCATATACTAGTGATAGTATGGGGATGTGATTCGCCTTGTTTGTAACAAAAATGAAGCTTCTGTTTTGGGGCTGTGAAGTGAGTGAGGGAAAACTTGCTATATTGTTTTAGGGATAGGTTGAACTACACTACAGATACGCAGGTTGTCTACCAGATAAAAGAAATACCACAGGTTCTGCTGCTATGGCCAGTGTCAAAGAATCACTGCAGAGCCGCTTATAGTACATAAGTAATGTTGAGTAATGTGTTGTAAAAGAGTTGGGCTACGTGGGCTTTGAGTTACAGTCACTTCCATCTACACAGAGCTTTGGACACAAATCCAGATATCTGCTCCCTTCTTGTCTCTCTCTCTTCAACCAAACAGCCTTACCTGTGTGACATTACACATTGATGATGCATACCAATGAGGCAACTCAGCACCTTACCTTGCCTGTTCACAGTAGCAGTCCTATAGTTATTGTTAACTATTGAGGGTAACCTATATACACACATTAATTATCTATTTGTCTGTCTGTCTATCTAATTCCATCTCTCCATCTGTCGGTCTGTCTATCTATCATGTTCTTACAAGTACATAATAACCCTATTATGGGGTTTGAGTCCCATACATCATTACCTGTTGCATGAGGTTCTATTCATGCACACAGCAGATCTGTGGAAAGTCCAAACAAGCTCAGCTTTGTGTCTATGAGCGCCAAGTCTGTGGCAGATCTGTGGCGGTATGGTCAGCAGGTAAGGAGGGTTGGTGGAGCTGGGCAGATGGCTGCTGTCTAAGCCCCGCAAAGCCCCAAGAGCTGAGCTCAGACTCAGGGGGCTTACGCCCAACACCGTCTGTCTCCAGGAGGAAAACACAAGAGTTCACCACCTCAAAATGAAACTCACCTGCCTCAGCCAAGAGCCATATGGCACATGGTTGTGAGGTTTCTATTTTTGTTAGTCAGCGAATTTGGCTAATTGTTTTTGGTTAGGTGAGGCTGAGGGTTAGGCGATGTGACCGTGGGCTAGTGCGTGTCCATAACAAAATACGTTTGTGTTGTGAGAGAGAGTGTGATGCTGTACTTACAAAGCATATTTACATTTGTCATATCATACAGTTTTTCATATGTTTTATTACTTCTGATGCACTATTTAGACAGTTTTGTGTATTGCATCAAGAGCAACCAAGAAATTGGGACATTACATGTGAGACTGACAGTACAAATCCTATAAGCTCCATGTGTGAAAGAGTGGGACCACTGCTTGGCTTTCTCTTTATCCACTCCATTCATGTGTCTGGCTGCACAAACACAATACAAAGCACATAAGCCCTTGTGTACGTGTGAGCACCGCTAATCACTACCAGTACAATCCCATCACCACCTGCACAACCTGTTTGCTCTAATGAACCTAAGCTCTCCAATGTAAACACACTGCCCCACCATCAGCTACTAGACCCACACTAAGAAATCTAATTAGAAATGACTCACAAGCCTTTCTGGATCTTTTATTAATGCAACAATTAATGCAAAAGACTGAGTTTGACCATAGAGTTTAAGTAATAACTGTTAAGTATGCTTGATAATACTAGCACAAACCTGCAACACGAATGTTTTAAGTCAGCAAACTGATACTGGTTCCATCTAAGGATTTCTTAGTTCTAAATACTTCAGAACTCTATCTGTGCTCTTGCTATCTTCTGCTCTGTATTATTCTCCACAGTCAGGACTGTTATTTCAGTATCATAAACTAATATAAAATGGAACTGAAAATTTTCAGTATTGTTTTTGCACTAACATACACCATATACATTTATCACACACTTTCTATGGTAGTCCATGGTGTTGCCTAGCTATTAGACCACCAATACTCTCAATACTATCAAAAAACATTATGGATGAATAATTATTTTCACAGGTAGCACCATCAGCAGCATCATTGCCACCAGCAGAAGGGGAAATAACTATCCTTCTGCTAGTGATCACACCCATATGAATTAGCATAGCACCAGAGTATGGCCCAATTATAACTTAGACCCCAGAGATATGGAACTACTGCTGGGTCTCATCATTCCATTAATACAGCCAATTATCAGTGTTAAGCCCCAGTTAGAATCATGACAAAAATAAGGCAGAAATGCACTGGAGACCTTTGTCATAGCCTGTAGACATATGTGAACACTGCTAGCATCAGATTCTCAGAGTCTCAGACCACCTTGTTTTCTAAATAGCTGTGATTCGTTAGACACGTTCTTTAAAAAGGCTTTTCATTCTAATGGCAGCATGACATCATGTACTCAGTCATACACCATTGCCACATGCAGGGTTTAGAGTAGATGCAACTTTTAAGTCTCAGGCCCATTTCTCCACAGAACAAATATGACAACGCAACACAGCACACTGTGCTCATCTAAGTGTTGGCACATGGACAGCAGAACGCCAAATGGAACCTGCTAATGTGGACATGCTGAGCGCTGAGTCACACTGTTAACTGTCTTTTCTGTAAGTACAATGAATTCATATGCATACTTAGCAAACTGAATGGGAGGAGTGATGTTTGGGAGTTCAGAATACGTGATATAAGTTACGAAGCTTTGACTCTGCACTTTACCACCTTGGATTTGGAAGGAAATAGCAGTGGGATTAAATGGTAGTACTATATTGAGTTTGAGGGTAGTTGCACCTACACTTAATAGCCACCATGTTCGAAACACACACTACAGTGTATGTACACCTTGCAGTAGTCTATAGGCCATCTGTTGCCATCCACTAGCCACTATGGTCAGAAACCAACCAGTGATGAACAAGTGGTGTACAGTCAGCAATTGGACATCCACTGCTGTGGTTTTCTGTGACCTGACAGGGTGTGTACCGCTAGTAAACTCTCTGGTATGCTCTGGGTTCTTAACCATGTTCCAAACACATCACTTTGACACCCAGAATACTGTATCTTGTTTATCACAGTCATTTATTCCGACTTTTCAGTCTTTTGACAGCCTGGATTAATAATAGTTTTGTTTTTTAGGTGTACTGCTGTAATATTAAGGAACAAAACCAACTGATTTCAAGGCAGATGACTCCTCTGCAAACAACTAGAACTTTGGTTAGTACTTTTAATCAAACGAGACGACTACACATAGCTGATCAAGAAACAGTTCAAACCCCTACTGTCCAATTACTTGTGATACACAGTAAAAAAAAGTTGCTAGGGGTTAAACATATCTGTAACATTTTTTTGCTGTTTCTTTAACATGATGCATATAAACATGAGCACAATTAAAATAACACTTATTTCATCCACAAACCCAAGCGTACATGCACATAATGAGGCCAAAGTCTCACCTGGTTGTCAACTCGGTGGGCAACTATGCGCGCCCCTTCCTCCAGCTCTACATTGCTCAGAGGCCGAATTCGCAAGGCCACCTAGAAAACAAACATTCAGGCACGACATGCTTCAGCCCAGAAGAGACAGAACTTTGCAAGCTTTTTAAGACAGATGTAAAGGAGTAAGCCCTAACGTGAACACTCAGTGAGAAACGCTGACGCTTTTAACCTCTGCCCCAAATGGATGTTTATGATACAAGCTTCATATAAAACATCAAGTGTTTGGCCTAATATTGTTGGTGATGAAGCTGATGATCCTTTACTTGACATGCAATACCTCTCTGCATTCTAACTAGCATTTCAAAGGCTCTGGTATGATTGATGGCTGGTCCAGTTTGGTGCTGCCAGAGAGGAAGAAGTGAGAGGGAACTGAAACTGGCCATGTGAATTATTCAGTTTAGGGCCAAAAGATCAATGGAAAACAAGCACAAAACTGGAACTATGGGTTAGTATACCTAGTTTGGACTCAAAACAAAGAATAGATGCACTAGGACAGTGGTGTATGGACCCTCTCACAGTCAAAAACTGCAATAATCTATGCAATATGTAGTATGTAATAAAACTAGTGATAACTTAGTCATCCTGATGACAGTATTTAGCAGTTATTTGTAGTATAAATAGAAAAGTATGTCTAATTAAATAGAATTCGAACCACGTGATCAAAAGCGATAACTTAAATTAATAAGGTTTATGACATTCGAGACACAAGGCTGGCACACTAGTAAGCTAGGCTATATATTAGCTACTTACTGTTAGTTGGTGGTCCTTCGATTCTCCGGTATCCTTCATGACAACATAAACTCAGAAAGGCTTATTATTACTTGTGAAGTTATATATATAAACGTCATTGGGGCGATACACAAAACACCTTTTGCAATGCCAGCTTGGCTTACACGACAAACTACCTGTCTTGTGTTCTGCGACGCATCTGCACCACGCGCAAAACGCGTCTTTTGTGCGCAGAGAAGCTATCGCGAAATGCACCCGTTCGCACGCCAAATTCTACTTTTATCAGCACCACGGAACTAGCAGCGACTATCCGCCTCAAAATATACCTATCGTCTCTCTCAAATACTGTTCAAATAGTATAGCCTATTCTCGTTCATGTCCTAAACGTAGCAGGAGAGCGCTCACGGGACTTTTCACAAGCTCCCCCGTACTGCACTACCTTCCATTCCCTGTGAAGCCATTGCTGTTGTTTCCTGTCCCCTTAGAGATCGGTAGTGAAGTGTAGCCTGCCTAACGCCATTCTCTGTGAGGTCGTATAGTTAACCCGTCATTAAACGCAGCCGCGTCCTCAATTCCAGGTACTCAATCACCAGTCCGTGTTTACTGCGGCACCTGCTGGCTACAAGCTTTCATTTTTTGTGTGTGACTGAAGTTGTAACACCGTAAACTCTATCAGCGTAAGTAAAATAATGTACTGAGACATTTTAAACATTTATTTAATCAATTATCTCAACCAGAATATATCGATATTTATTAACAAATATAAATGTGTTAAATTATAGCAATGCCAATATATTAAACAAATCTGAAAGCTACGGTTCTACCCGGAGTTCAGTTCAGTCAGGCCAGTGAGCTGACATTCAAACCATATAATTTACATTTGGTGAGGTGTTTTAAATCCCTTTCTTGCACTGAATATACTTTGCGAATACTGATACTCACTTGACCACAGTAACCCCACCCTTGCTGCAAACAGACGGCAACATAAAAATAACTGTGGAGGAAAAACAAAATGTCCTTTAATAAACATGTGTTGTGCTTCAGTCACTAGTAGAGCTCTGCTGTGAACTGCATTAATGTTGTAAGATACTGCTAAGCACTGCTGCCTATAGCATGTTTCTCTTCTTTATTCCTATGAGGATGAGGTGAGCAGGTGAAGATGTTCTGGTGCAGGCTCCTCTCATGACTCCTGGTCACACACATCCTTCTCCTGTGGAGCAACAAAATGGGCAACTCTGGAAACACTGCAATGTTTTAACGGCTCTACATTTTACAGCTGTCAGAAAATGGCTTTATGATGGATATAATGACATTGTACCGCAAACATGACAAGATCTACCACTATCCTGGCTAGAGCACAATAGTTACTGTTTTTGTAAACATCTCCTGATTGAAATGTTCAGCATAATTGCCAGAGGCACTTATGTAAGCACTAATACGTAGCTGGTTATCAGTTAATATTCCACATATAATACTATAGGACCAAGAATGGGTTATTGGTTTTTCCTTCTGACCTGCACAATGCCTCTATGTTCCAGCTGAGCATGTGGTACTATATATAGGGAATGGGAGGCTTATCTTAATGGAGCAGTGGGCCAAAGCTGGATGCAAAAGCTCCACAACACAAGACAATTACATCCATCATGTCACTATGGGAGGGGAGGAGAGACTGTGACCGATGACGTGCACCATCAACTAAAACCAACCTTTATTCCCAATGGACGAATGACCTACTACTGGAATTCCTGGCTGGATGTATTTAAATAGTCAGTGAATATAAAGTGAGTTACTCATTTGAAACTGTTTCACCTAATTTTACCTCCGGTTCTCTCATGACAAATGGAATTGCTCTACTTTGTGCAATAAATTATGAAACTCATTCAATATTGTGTTCTCATGAAGTGTTTCGATTCTCCTTGTGTAGCCCTTGTGCTTTCAGCACCAAGACGGTAATTCTAACGCAACCCAGTTCTCTCCGTTCCTGACCTCATCTTTCTCCTCCATTTTCTTGTCTTTCCCCCTTTTCTTCATCTCAGCCTCCACCACGTCATAGAACTCTCTCTCAGCGCGGGCCACCAGCTCCTCTGCGCTCTCCTTTCCCTCTCCGTCTCTGGCATCGTCCTCCTTGCTCTGCTCCGAGCGGCTGCGCTCCTTCAGACGCATCTCTCTGTGACGCGCCTCCAGAATCTTCTCCCGCCTCGTTTCCCGTTCAAACATCTGCCAGCACACACAGGCCGATATCACCAACACCTGAACATTCTTGGAGTTATCCAATAAAATTGTTTTTCAGAAATATTTTTTAAAGGGACACAAAAGTATGACACTCAGTATGAATTCCTGAAAAAAAATGCAGCTGGTCCTGCCAAACCCACCTTAGTTTTTTTTTTTTTTTTTTTTTTTTTACAGTTACACAGACTGCAAAATAGAATTGCACACACTTCATGCTCATACCACCATTTACAAAATGCTTCATATACGTCAAGGACCAGTAAAGTCACTGTTTGTTGGATATTGTAAGAACAGATGAGGTTCTGTGTTCTACTTATTTGTGTGTGCGTGTCTCACCGCTGTGGCAAAGGCTTTTTCATTGTTCTGCAGTGTGCAGAGGCCTGGTGAGATCTCTAGCAGAGTGGCTGTGCCCTGCTGTGAACCGCAGCCCAGCAAACGTCCATTATCCTGCACACGTATGCTGTACAGAGCCTCATCGCACACCTAGCATAAACAGTGCACAATTATCCAATTATGAATATACACTCATAATCCAGAGACAGTGTATTTGTGTTAAAGTGGCACTTAAGTATTTATGAAAACAGTTACAGTAGTGGAATAATACAGATACTATACAATACTTTGAGGAGGTTCCATGCAAGCAATTAATGTTGCTTTGTAAGGCTGTTTCATACAGATTTAACTTAGAAGGCTAGACCAAGTCATAGATTTAGGCACCTACTTTAAGACTGAGTGTAGGGTCATTCTGCTTGAACAGAAAGTCCCATATGTCTAGGGTGCCATCCATTTTAACAGTGAAGAAGACAACAGGTCTTGCTGGACTCCAACATCCATCTGACAAGTTGGCCATGTGGTATCTGCAGATATGGATACACTTCATAAAAATGTCATTTGAGGCAGTTGGACTGAAACTGTTACATTTAGTTAGAAATGTAGTGCTAAATACATTGTTTACTGCACATTATCATATCACTGCTCATCACCTTCACATTCATTACTCTGTATTGCATTTGAATGTAGAAAAAGGGAAACATGGCACTGGACTGTTCATTCAGCCTGGATACTGAAATATGATGAATAATATTTCACATTTTACAGATTGTGTATTACTGTATCTTGGAAATAAGGGCCAAACCATAAATTCAAAAGCTACTAACCTAGTTTATCTTTTACTATTACTATTGATTTGCTTCTTGGAACGTAGATTGACCAGTAAATTGAGAGCTTTGCCTTTTGGCTCAGCTCTCTTCACCACAACGGTCCGGTACAGCGACCGCAATACTGCAGCCACAGCACCGATCCGCCTGTCAATCTCTCGTTCCATCCTTCCCTCACTCGTGAACAAGAACCAGAGATACTCAATGTCTCCGGCCTCCCTCGGGATGCCGTCAAAGATTTGTCGGATGTGGGAGTTCCCAGCAAACCCTCACAGTACGTTTGGGTCTGCCAGGCATCCTCGCCTGCCATCTGATCCAACTAATCACTGGTGATCGGTTGACAGCTCAGCTCCTGTCTTTACCAGAGTGTCCAAGACACACGGTCGCAAGTTCAATGATACGATTACAAAATCGATCATCGAACTGTGACCTAAGGTGTCCTGGTGCCATGTGCACTTATGGACACCTGTTCTCAAACATGGTGTTCGTTATGGACAAGCTGTGACGAGCACAGAAGTCCAATAACAGAACACCACTCGGGTTCAGATCGGAGAGGTCGTTCCTCCCAATCACGCCCTTCCAGGTCCTACTGTCATTGCCCACGTGAGCATTGAAGTCCCCCAGCAGAACAATGGAATCCCCAGAAGGGGCACCTTCCAGTATCCCCTCCAAGGACTCCAAGAAGGCTGGGTACTCCGAACTGCCATTTGGTGCATAAGCACAAACAGTCAGAGCCCGTTCCCCAACCCGAAGGCACAGGGAAGCAACCCTCTTATCTACTGGGGAAAACCCTAACACAGGCAGCGAGCCGGGGAGCTATAAGTAAGCCCACTCCAGCCCTCCGCCTTTCACCGTGGGCAACTCCAGAAAAGAATAAAGTCGAGCCTCTCTCAAGAGGATTGGTTCCAGAACCCAAACTGTGTGTTGAGGTGAGCCCAACTATATCTAGTTGGTATCTCTCAGCCTCACACACCAGCTCAGGCTCCTCCCCAACCAGAGAGGTTACATTCCATGTCCCAAGAGCCAGCTTCAGTAACCGAGGATCGGTACACCAAGGCCCCCGCCTTCGGCCACCGCCCAAACCACAATGCACCGAACCCCTAGTACTACCTCTCCCACAGGTGGTGGGCCCATGGGAGAGTATTTAATTATTTATTAATAAATTAATGTTGATTCTTACAGGTTCAGCTCCACCACTGCAGACCTGCTATTAGTAGTATGTAAGGGCCCTTACTTGGTCCACATGATGGAGGATTCTCTAATGTCCTCAGACCAGATGCGGGCAGTCCAGTCAGCCACAGTCAGAAAGTTCTTAGGGAAGAAAGGGTTCCTCTGCAGGGCATAGATGGGTCCATGGTGGCCACTATATGTACATACAATTTTCTCTGCAGGCGTTTTTGCTTTACGATTACACGAGACCACCAGTCCCTGCTCCGTCCCAACCATGAACTTTGTGGGCTGGTAAAGGGAAAAAAGACCACTCACATTCAATCTATGGTGCTGATGTGGAAAGCAATCACTCATTCTGCCATTCATAGTACAGTAATCACAAAAGAACCTCACCATGGTGGATTCAAACTCCAGGGAGATAGCTCCCAGTGCATTATCCAGGTTGCCCTTCTTGTTAGGGTCCAGCACCAATCTTTCTGTGGGTTCACTCATCCTACGAATATCCCACCACAGCACCTGAAGTATTTTATCATAGTATATCTATTATAAATGCCTTAAATCAAGGAGAAATGTAAAATTATATAGGGGACCATAGGGTATCACGTGGTAAAAATTCAGAAAAAAGCTCATAGTACAAGTACATTTGATATGTCCAAAAAGCAATACAAACATAAGAGTAAAACTGTCCTTAACCCTGTTAGGTGATCTTAAAATAATGCTTTTGTGGTCCTGGGCCCTGAAATGACTGTGTAAACTGTGCACTGACCTGACCATCGGTGGAAGCTGAGAAGGAGTCAGTGCCAGTCTTTGATTGCAGCCAGATAACCTTATAGACAGGGTCTCTATGGCTGTGCTCCATGGCAGACATCTCAACTGGCTGGCTACCTTTACGTGTGTCCCAGTAGGCTACAAAGAATCCACACAGTTTAGTATTGACTTTTCAGATATTCATATACCTAGAGGCAAAGTATTTTAAGTGAGCCCTTAATGTGCTGTAAGGCAAAAACATTTCTACATAATTAAAAAAAGAACATCTCCAGTTAAATCTAGTTTGTTATGTTATTTGACATCTTTATCCTTGACAGATGACAAGCAGAACAAAAGACATACAACAACTTCAATTAACCTTGCACGGAAACACATCCCTTGACATTTCTGTGACAAAAACCTTACTGCAATTCCTCATATATTTTATAAGCTTGCACAAGTGATGCCATTTTTAATGTAATTGCTAATAAGAAAAAAGGAACAAACTGTTATTGACTAAGAAATGAAAGCATTAGAACAGCTCTAGGCACCTCTAATCAGAATCAGGAGAGGTAATCTAAAGGCACAAAACATGGACTCGCCCATTAAGAAAGAGACAGAAGGAGCGGTCAGTGATGGAGAACCAATGAGTTTGTACCCACCAATCTGCCCATTGTAGCTCCCTCCAATTAGGATGTGAGAGTCTTTGGGGTTGTATTCCAAACACACAAGTGGAGAAACAGGTTTTAGAATCATCTCAGGTGTTTTGGGATTCTCTGAAAAAGAGAGTGTGCCCTTGCCCTCAGAATACTGCAGTACTTGGCAGACTAGTTATACACATTAAAGTATAGACTTTGACGTGGCTGCAAATTTCAATATTAACTGCATTAACTGAGACAATATTTGAGATCTTGATTTTTCAAGGCATTTCACAAATGTAAAGCAGTATGCAAGCTAATTATTGTGGTACTGGATCTTCATGCAAATTCAACTCCCTGGCGTTTACTGCCTTTTCCCATATTTAGTCTCATGAGCAGTAATACAAGAACCAGAACAAAACCGATAGTTTGGCATACCAATGTCCCAGATATAGGAATCATAACACATGTCTTTGGTGATTTTCTGGAACTCCAAAGAGGAATATGCCACAGCCAGTTTATGGCTGCCATCAGGGTGCCATGACAGGCTAGTGGCAGTGCGTTTCACCTCATTAGGGTCCCTGAATATAGACAAAATCAGATACAATGAGGATTATAATGTGGAAAATCGCAGTTTTCATCCAACCAGTAATCATGATAGGCAGAGTACCATTATAAGTATCAGCTGGGTCACCTGAAAACATTGACGGTTTTGGCCGAAGGTTGTTCCTCGGTTTCCTCAACTATCTCCTCTTCAAAGTATTCCTGATAGATGTCAATGGCGTTGTTCTGTTTGATGCAGTGTTCCATATGCTAGAGTAGGGAGAAACACAGATCTGTGACGCAAAGATTCCAGTTACCCACAGCAGCTCTGTAACTCTTTTTGGTATAATTTATACCTCCTTTCTGAATGCTTAAACTTACACCTACAGGGTTCAATTTCATCTCTCATTCTCTAGTCAGTTTACTCAAACCTGCTCAACTTTACTCAAACGTGTTTTAAGCATTCATAACAGGTCTGAAATCATAACACGTCTGAGATTTGTTTTGTTAGGGTTTTGTGAGCTTTTTGTGCTTGTTTGTGTTTTTATACAGCACTCACACTCCCCAGCTGAATGATGGTATTCAGATAGTTCTCATCTTTCTCAACTTTCTTTCTGTAGCGAATGGTTTGTTCCATTTCCTGAGGGTTGACATCTTTTGGCCATCCTCCTTCCACATGGTTTATGCCACATGCCTCAGAATCAAAACGCTCCGTGTTAACCTGAAAAAGTGAATCAAGTCAAGTTAGCTGATGACATACACTGACAGACTTTACTCTTATTTATTATGCATTTCAATGTATGTATTCTAATATCTAGGATATACTCTTGATCTCTAGAAACTTTATTAAGTGGGACAATGATTAAACCGTCCGTTTAATCCTACTGATGACATGTTGTTGCAGTACTACTGCAATTCAGGAGTTTATTCAGCCACAAAGAAAACATTAGGTTGAAAGTCTTAGGTTGTAATTAGGGAAGAAAAACTTTAAAATGCATAGTGGTGAGCAATGGTGGACTGAATAGTGGAAGGGTTCTATGAAGTGTGCTCTGAATATTTTCCAATACTAACCTCATGTTCTGACATTTCCTGTGTGCACTGTGTGGCCACATCACAGGGGTCCCTGTCTATGAAGCTGGCAGCGAGTGACGGGTCAGGCAGTATGTCCACGATCAGCTCCGCCGGCTTATCCGAAAAGTTACACTGGCGGCCGAGATGCAGGCGTTTTCAAGAGTCAGCCTCAGTATAAGCATAAAACCTACTCACCAACACCTTCATCATGCTGGCAGGTTTGAATCCACACACAACTGGCACAATACACAGCTACACAAACACAACATGATGTCAGAACATCAACAACAAAAATCACTCAAGCTAGACTATAAAGAACAACTCCTACACTTACCCAAAGTCAACTGTTGTGATGGTGTGGTGGTGTGGTCCATTCTGCTCTTTTGTATGGACTGGAGGAGTCCTCTCTGGGCTGGGATCAGGGGACCATGCTGAATGCACCTGTTTGTAGAAGGGCATTCATGAAATAAAGTTAGGTACAAAAGACTATACTTACCAGTAAGATGACAATGGCTATAGATAGATGTGAATATAACAGTGATTGTGAAACGTATTTAGGATGCTGCATATCGGTAACTCTGTATACCTGCTCATCTTGGATAAATGGTTTAGCCCTTTTAGAACGAGGGCGTGGCTACATGTTCAAAAACTAAGTACTTTAGACAAAGGAGAAAAAATGGGGGAAAAGGTAGAGATCTGTGTGGTTTGCACCTGGTAATTTTGATGAATGTAAAGTCTATGCTACCGTTTCTAAGAAATTAATGCTATGTTTGCATTATACTACACATTGTTTCATTCTGATATATTGCTCAGATCAAATCTTAATGGTTTACATGCTTAATTGCAGATGAGCTATATATGTAATGTGAATGAGTCTGTCTTCCAAAAGAGCATGCATGTGCACATTGATATGTTTTTGAACAAGTCACCAATGACAAAATGATGACTTGTGGAATTAAAGCCAGTAAAATGGACACAACAGGAGAATTTTGACCCCAGAACATGTTTTATATTACACTATACAAGATGTCAGTTCATGAAACATTCTGCTCCCCATTGTGGGTATAGAACTAGAATTTGTGAAATGAACTTTAACAGAGACTTCATGTCCATTTACGTGACGATAGCAAAGAGTTCTCATCAATGGAAGTTACAAAGTGTGTTTTCACAAGAAGAAAGACTTCCATCCATTATCCTTACCGCTTAATCCCACTAGTCGGTGTCACTGGAGCCAATCCCAGCATCATTGGTCAAAGGCAGGGTACCCCATGGGCAGGTCGCCAGTCCACCACATGGCCAACACACACGCACACCTACGGGCAATTCAGAGTGACCAATCAACCTAACACGCATGTCTTTGGAGCTCCACAAACTCCACGCAGAATCCAACCCAGACCACCTTGCTGTGAGGAGACAGCGCTAACCACCATGCCGCCCAAGAAAGACTCTTATACACAAACATTCCAATAATTTGCTAGCTAGATAGCTAACTGTTACATATTCGACGTTCTTGAAAAGTTAGATAACTGAGCTATAGCTACCCTTAGTAACTATCTAGGTGGGACCAAAGACCTGCTGCTATATCATATTATGTGGGCACAGTATAAGGAAGAGAAAGAATCGCGACAGTTTGTCACTAAAA